>JAVHNF010059501.1:12490-23162 GCA_034783455.1 Micropsitta finschii | reverse complement strand
GTGCTGGGGAATGGTTGGACCTGATGATCTTGAGGGTCTCTTCCAACCTGGTTGATTCTATGATAGGTCCGCACAAGCAGGCTCACTGGGAGCCCTGATTTAGGCTCCTGGACAGGAGCTGGGGGTAGCTGCCATCTCGCAGGCGCTGACTGATCCTTGGAGCAGCACCAGCAGCTCTCCTCACTCGGCCTCAGGCTCCGTAATGGGCTTTTCCTGGCAGGGTTGGGCTGTCGGGGTGGCTCTGCTGCAGGAGGCTTCCTGTGTGAAGCCTCGCAGGTCAGCTCTGCACAGCACCGTGTGAGAAGCAGCTGAGTTGTGATGTCTGCATGGGAACATTTGCCTTAACTAAGTCCAGGATAAGAGTGGATTTAAGTGCTTTGGTTTATAAATAAACAGCACTGTCGCCAAGGTAGATTTAAGCAGAGCTGGCAACAGCCCTGCATGGGAAGGGATCTCTTTACCACATGGCCTGCTGTTGGACTTCCTGTTGCATGCTAATCCCTTAAGCCTGCTTTAGCTCTGTTAATTTTCCTTCTTTCCCTTTTTCCCCAATGGGCTCCCTCGCTGGCTCATGAGTGCCAGTGCTCCTCAGCCGAGCTTGTGCCTGTGGCTGGGCCGAGCACCGGGGCTACCTTCCGAGCACCAGGTACCATGTGGCAGGGCCCCAGGGATGGTGGTGCCTGAATGTGTCCCATTCTCTCTGTCTTACAGGCTCTGCAGTCTGCGCCTCAAGAAACTCACAGTCCTCAAAGAGCTGGACAAAGAGCTGAGCTCTGTGCTTATCGCTGTGAAGATCCAGGTAGGCTTCTCACCCTGTCTGATGGCAGCAAGCCTGTCCCTGTGCCCTCTGTGAAGTGCTCATCTGCATGTCCCTTGCTTTGTGCCAACCCTTTGCTTCTTGTCTTGGTTAGCGCTCTTGGAGAGGTTTTGGCTCTCAGGCAGGTGGGAATGATGCCGCAGTTACAGCAGCAAACAGCTTGGTGCTAGTCTGTAGCAGGGATGAATTTGGTTAGACCCCTGCACTAGGACAGAATGTATCTTGCTTGCGTGCTTGCCTCAGCCAAGGGCCTCCTCTGCAGCTGCTGTTTGGATTTTGGAATCTCCTACCTACCCCACCATTCCCAACCAGCACTGGCTGGTTTCTGGCTGTGGCCTCCATCCATATCCCCTCCGTCCCTGGGAAGTGATGGGTGGGAAGGAAAGGGCAAGAGGGATCAGCAGCTCTGCTTGACTTCTGCTGACATCTGCACCCTGTGATCTCACTGCTGCCTCTGCTGTTCCCTCTGTTTCCCTGTGCTTTCTCTCCACACAGCCTGGTGCCTCTACTCTGAACCAGGCAGAGGGGAGAGGGCTTTTGTCACCAAAGGGAGAGGGAATTTGCCATTCTCCTGGTATGAGCAGTCCTCCCTGCTCCCTGTCTGCAGCTGGTGCTGAGGAGATGGGTCCCTGTGGGTGCAGGCGTATCCTTTCTGCCTGCCAAAGGACATCGTGGAAGCAAGATACCTCTTGGGTATGCTGTCCTGGCCACAGCTCCCTAACACAGCTGGGATGCTGGTGTCCTTCCTTCGTACTTGTCAGCTGGCAGAGAAGCTGCTGGTCCCATGGACAGCACCGTGGGGTGGGAGCTCAGCAGCTTTGCACTCCCACATTGCTCTTTGTGCCGTACATATTAGGATCTAAATCCTGGATTAGTGCTGGAGGCTGCAGTATTAACGGAGTGCTGGGAGCCAGGGTTTGCTTCATGGCAGACCTGATTCACTGGCACAGGAGGAGCTGAAAGCTAAGAGGGAGGACAGTAGGAGGATGCTGTGTTCCACACACTGTTGGTCAGCATCCCACTTTGCTGGCCTTTCCATCACTGTCTGTATGGTGCCATTCAGGAGAGCTGAGACCTGTGTCTCTTTTATGTGTCGAAACAACCTGGGCAGGAGAAAGCTGTCTGGCTGCACCTGGAAATGCAGGGGCAATCCAGGCTGGGCCACAGATGGATCCAGAGGCTGGGAGCCAGCTGGGGCCATGACTGGGAGGGCTGGTCACTGTGGGACACTGGGGTCACATGTGGGTAAAGTATGGTTAATTTTGTACTTATACAGTGTGTAGGGGGTAAAGCAGCTTTTGTGCCATTCATATTGCAGGTCTGGAGCATGGAAGCCTGTTTGAGAACGGTAGCTGCAGTTGTAGACCTGGGTGCTGGATGTTACTGAAAGCAGGGACTGAGCTAGCAGCTATGAAAACTGGGTGGTGTCTTAAAGGATATAGCAATTTTGGCCTGCATTTAATGTATTTTATCTATAAATTCTAGAATACCTGCAGAATTATAACTCTTTTTGTTATCATTGCATTTTTGCAATGATTGACATAAAATTAGTATACCAGTTGTAGCTGGTTATTGAGCTGTTCACCCAAGTCATTCTCTGGGTTTTGGGGAGTGGATGTAAAGACAAAAATCGTTAAGAATTTTCTCATGTGTATGGTGTAAGCCCTCTCTGCAGCATTTAACCCCCTCTCAGAAAATGTAGAGGTACATTTTTATTGGTGATGTTGAGTGAGAGACCCTTAAGCTAAAGCTGTACTCCTGTAGCATAACATGTGACCCAAGGTTGTGTAGCTTATCTTCCCTTCTGCAACTACTGTACTTTAGAAAAGTAAAGTCTAGGTTTCTGAAGGTATCAAAAATTATACACACTTATTTAAAGAATTTTTTTGAGCATTGCGGAAGAGGTAAAGGTGATATAACCTATGTATGCCTGATCTCATGAATCTTTTATGGAAAACTGGGGTTTTTTCCTCACTTGGCACTGTTCTAAAGGAGTCTGATATTAAGGTCAATGGACAGACACTGGGAGCCTAAGGCACATTCAGATTTATCTTTTCCAGATTTTAACCACTGAGTCTACTTTTTAACATAAGTTCTTCTAAGAAAAAAAAAAAGTCAGCATTTAGGTAGTTATACTCAAACTGTGTGATTTGTTACTATTTGAAGGTGAAACAACACCTTTACATACTAGCTGAAGCAAAAGATGGTGCATGACAGCTTCTGTTTCACTTTACTTACCAGAAGGAGAACCTGCTGAGCAACTTCCATTTCTCCCATTCCTTCTGTAGTAGAAAGGACATTGGAGAGTCCTGTCCCAGCTGTTTACGACTCTTAATGACTGTGGGATCTTGCAGCACTGTGCTAAATTCCAACACATTCACTGGGAGTAATAATGAAGTTCATATGTTGACTGGAGGGGGGTAAGAAGGGGGAAGAAATAATTAGTGAGAATCTATCTTGGATACATAAAGGATATACGTGGTACAACACGATGTAAGAAGAATTTGACAGAATATTATATTATGGTATGAGTTTTCCTTTGAGCTGCTTGGAAATTCTTTTCAGAATAGGAAAGTAAGTTTCCAGAGATCTGTATTTTCATGGAAAGGGTTTAATTTTCCAGAAACTTTTCATTTTGGAAAACTGAAACAAAATAATTTGACTTTCGTAAATTCTACTAATTAGCAGAATATGAAAATGCTTCTTCTCATTTGAAAAATGGTGAAATGAATTAGCTTAGTATTTCTGAACCAAAATGTTTTGTAATTTCTGTTCTACAGTGTCCTTTGACCTTTTGTCCTTGTTTGGAAAGTAAGCAGGTACTGAAATGAACAAATGTGACAGAAACTCCACTTCCATTCAGCTGTATTTATTTCCATTTGCAGCACAGTTAAATGCTGTAAGGCCTTTTGAAGCATCCTGTATTCCAGAAAGAAGAACCAGGAGGAGTGTATTTGGCACTTTGTACTTCCAGATAGTACTGTTTATTATGCCACTAATAGAAATGGCCTTTACAGAGATCAGAACTAATAATATAAACAAAAATGATGGCCACATATCGACATACATTTCATCTGAACAGTTTCAGGTTTAATTTGGAAATGGCAATAAAAATAACAAAGTCTTTTTAAACTGCAGCACATTCTTTTTTGCTTTGCCATTTCCTGGCACATTTCTTTCTTCATTCCTTATGCCACTTCCATTCCATAGATATACTTTTTTTCATTGCTTTAAAGAGAATGTAATACATAATATCTGCCTCTGAAACAGCATAGGGCAGAGGGAAGTGGGGGTGCTTAAAAATTTTTTGTACTTTGCAAGTTCAGTGTGGAGATGGGTTTAAGCCATAGACTTGGCACAGGATTTGATGGAATAAAAGTTTGGGAGGAGGGTGCTGCTGATGGGCAAAAATGCAGTTTGTGAAAGCTCCATAGTGCTTCCCTCCCTGCTCTGCAAAAGAAATACTGCAGGGGTGTGAAGCACAAAGGGAAAAGAGACACTGGTACAAGCAGTTTCTTGCTTTCAGCAGAACAGGCTGTGGGAAGACAGTACTGGTTTTGAAAACAATCTTTGGCAGCAGTGTACATTTCTTGGGAAGCTCTGCAGGTGGCCCTAGCGCTGAGCTTTTAAAAACACAAAGCTTTTAGGCATCATCACACAGATCTGCTGTATACTTAGAGTGGATGTAAGCTGCCTCAATACAAAGTTGTTATAATAATAATAATAATAATGATTAATTATACCAGCACTATTAACAAAAGCTGTGAGCACTCTACCTTACATGATCCTTAAAAGGGAAGCTCAGAAGCCAGTGTAGAAATAGCTTTTTATTGGTTTCTTCTTTCTGTGACATTTGAGTCACAGGTCTGTCAAGAAAAAAAAGAAAAAAAGAAGCTTAGACCTGCCCCCTTTTAATAGTTTAGCTGAAGCTGGAGAAAGATGATGCAAGCTTTTTCACCCACTGCTGACTGAGCTTCTTACTCAGGACATGACACAACTTGAATGCAAAGAATCCCTGTAAGTGGCAGAATGGGAAAGGGGTATCCCTGGAGGCTGCTCCGTCTTTCATTGCCAGCCTCTATAATTATACACTGCTTTTCAAAGCAACTTGTGAAAGCTGTCTTTGGAGCCTGCTTCTTTTTCCCAGGCCCTGGGGAAAGTGCATCATCCCTGCCAAATCCAAACACCTTACGATCAAGCATTTCTAAATATGGCTCTGCAGTAGAGCTGTTGGGGAAAAAAAAAAAAAAAAAAAAGGTGGAAAGGTGAAGCTTTTTTTCCCCTGAAAAATGGCATTTTGTTCAACCCATCAAGCTTTAAAGAAATATCTAGATTGTGATGAACGTCTCACCTGGAAAGTTTCTCAGGTCCAGAATGTTTCTGGAGAGTGGGGAATCAAAAGGCTTTATAGTAGCTGATAGCCCTAACTCTCCAATATTTTTCTTTCCTTTTCTGGGTCAGTAGTTATAACAAACTGTATTTGTATTTGGCAAAATCTTTCAAAACCTTAAACCTCTTCATAAAGTGGAAGTCCTCTCAATCTAGCTCTAATGTCAAAGATTCTGTCACAGAATCACAGAATCCCATATCAAAACCATGAGTAAAAATGTCTTTGTGCTATTACTAATAGATGTATATTTCAGCATGGATAACAAAGGATAAATATATATCCTCCTGCATTCTCATAGGCAGGGAAAAATAGCTATGTTTCTCTCCACAGCCACATGTGGTAAGAACCCAGATCTTTCTAGCTCATGTTATTGCATTCCTTGGGAACTTTCCTGTACAATACTGCACTGCTTCCCCAATGGTAAGTGATAAGGGTTGTAATTCCTTTACTCAATCTGGGGAACATTTGTTGAGCAGATTCAATTTCTTAAGTGAGCAAAGCACACTGACATAGGTGTGGACTGCAGAGGCTACCTCTGGCTAGGGGAAGGCAAACAAAGATGTGTCCCCCAGCTGCTGTTTTCTAAACTGATTCAGGTTCCTGAGGCTAACCTTGCTGTGTTACCCTTTCCAGTGACTGTGCACTTTGGAAGGATAAAGAACTATTTTAAGTTCCCATTTATATGGTGTGCTATAAAATAAGGCGCAAGATGGATGAACAGGGGCTCTGTTTTTTAACAACAGTGACTTAGAGATTTGCACATCAGCCATCTTTCCTGTAGAGTCAGGCAGATTTACAGTGCCTGGAAATGTTTGCCAACAAAGATGTTATTGTAACTCCAGTGCCTGTTCAGGGAAGTTTATGAGGTAGAGTTAGAAACTGTTCATATTGTCTTCCTGCACTTGATGTATAGGAGACACAATATGCCAAACACATTGTTGAGTTAAAAGGAAAGCTACTGCAACCTTAGGATTGTATCTAACATCAAGCACCTCACGTTCTGGTCTGCTGCCTCCACCCTTCACCTAGAAAAGAGCTGCTATATTTAACCTTTCTTTCATGACTGTGGGCAACTCAGTTATCTTTACTGTGTTTTTGCATGCACAACTGATAAACAGGCGCAATGTTCATTATCTGTCTTAAACTATTTGAATATGTTCAATTCTTCGTGAGAAAGTTGCCTGGTCTTTCATATGATTGGCTGTGGGTTTTGACATTAGTAACTGATTTTTCTCCCTCAGAAGCCATCAAAGAGATGTCACTAAATGACAGGTCATTTCTGTAAGTGGGCATAACTCCATTGGGATTCACAGTTAACGGCACTTTGGTCTGGATTTTCTGTTTCTTTCCAAAATATGCTACTGTTATGTTTATTTCTTTTTTTTCTGATTGACCTCTTGAGTTGACATTTTTGCTTGTTCTAAACACCCGTCAACTTCTAATACAGTAACTCAAGACAGCTCATAAATCTTTCTCCGAAGATAGTTCCACTTGCTAGTGCAGAACAGGACGTAGCTCTGCTGCTGCTTGTAATTCTTGAAGCATATAAAAGTTTCGCGTGTGTTTATATGTCTGAGATTCACCTTAACTAAATCCCTCCTGTGGGTTTCAAACTGAGTATTTCCTGCCTTTCTAATTAATAAGATCTTAAATAGCTTCGCTATTTTTTTTTTATTTTCTTGGAGGAACTTAAGTAGGGTCCATAGTAAATATCCTGCTCATGGAAGATCCCCTGCCTCATTTCTTCCACACTTTGCAATGATTGTGTTAAGCCTACACTCAAGAACCAATGCTTTCCTGTGAATACATCACTGACATTAGCTGTACATTCCTTGGATAGCAGCAAAGTATTCAACTGTCTTGACACAGCCAAATAAGAGCACAAACTTACTTTGAGCAAATCACTAACAACTTCTGTTGGCCAACAATAAGCAGGAAGGTTCTTTGATCCCTTCAGCTATGGTGCATGGGAGTAAGTCCAGGGTGTATGCGAACTAAGTCACTGAAACATTTTCTTCTCTGTCATTTCCATTCTAGGAAGAAAAGTATGATCCAAAGAGACTATAAAGAAATGTGGGAACACAGCCAGAGGAGTCACTGCTAAATCTCTCTTGTTGGTGTGGTCATTTTTTAATAGCTCAGGTGTAACACAATGTTGAAGGGATATACAGCAGGCAGATGGTACCTGGCCAATAGCTCTGTTGTTGGAATGGTTCA
The DNA here is from genome assembly GCA_034783455.1 of Micropsitta finschii. NCBI lineage: Eukaryota > Metazoa > Chordata > Aves > Psittaciformes > Psittacidae > Micropsitta > Micropsitta finschii. Next base: position 15,738 of record JAVHNF010059501.1, on the reverse strand, counting down.
GTTTCTCTCTCATTACTGTCCAGTTCTATGTTTGGAACATTACTTTGTTTAGGCTGAATATTTAGCATCAAATGTTTTCTACTTGTGGTGAAAGCAGATTTTCTCTTTGTGATCCACTTGGATTTGGAAGAAAAGTTTTGAGAGGAGTTGTAATTTTTCTGGTGTTTGGTTGTTTGGGTTTTTATTTTTGCCTACTTCCTTGGATTCAGGAAATATTTTTAAATACTCTTAACTCTTAACTGTCAACTCTTTAAAGTATCCACGAGCCAGGTTAACCATCTGCTCCATTAGAAAGAATAAGAAAACTGTATACATTTCATGATAGCAGAATAAAAGAACATGGTAAGAGGAGCTTCATTCAGTGTCTGAAGAAATTTTTCAGGCCTGAATGAAAATTGGATTAACTGAAGCACTATTTCCTGTGATTCTATTTCAGTTTCATTTATTCAGAATCCTACTTAAAGAAAGATTCAAAGTCATGGCACATGTGGGTCATTTTCACTCTTGGTGTAACAGAAAGTGATCATTTAATCCATTCTGAATAGCAGAATAAAGTAAATTGCCATAGGATATGCCATTACTATTGACTAGAGATGCTGACCTTGTGAGGTGTTTTGTAGATGATTTTTTTGAATTTTAATGATCTTTGCACCAAGAAGCCTTGATATTACCATTAATGATGTTACAAACAGCATCCATCTCATTTATTTTCCATTGAGATTAAAGTCACTGCATCATTTTAATTATATTGTAACCCATAATAAAGACCTAGCAGTTATGTTGAAAAAGAGATGCAGGAGGCCTTGTGAACTGTACCAATAGGGTATCTAATGCTTCAGCCCATTCAAAGTTTCTAAGCCTGTGAAGGCTTGTGAGGAAATGACAGATAGTAAATTATGTGCATGAAAATATGCTAAACAAGCAAGAAGTAAAGTCAGTAAAGTAAGTGCATTTGTTCTGCTTCTTGGATCTTCTCCTGCTGGGAATAACCAAGAACTAGTGTTGCCTCACTGCTACTTTCCAGTTATACAATATACCATGATGTAGAGCATTGTAGAGCCAAAAGGGGTTAGATATACTTTTTCCTTTCTCTCTTTTGGCCCAAAATTCTTTCCTTAGTCCACCAGGTATATCTAACAGAAGGTCCTCTGGGTTTATTCATGCTGCTAATATCAGCTGTCCTCAGCCAAGCTGTTGAGACAGCACTAGGGGAAAAGCTTTTCTTTCAAACATTGTATTATTTCAGGATAATGGTAAAGGATCTGTGAGGCAGCAACAAGTACTCTAGTGACTTTTTCTCCCCATCAAAATGTATAACCAAATGGCTCAGACACAGCTAAAGGTTTCCTGTATGCAAAACAGAATTAACTGAAATAAGAGTGGGCTTTTTTGAAAATTATTTTCCAAAGTGTTCTATGGATATTGATGGCCTTTTTCCCCTTTTTCAAAAAGCAAGTGTTCATCTAGAAGCAGAGGTTTATTTAGAAGCAGTTGTCAATGGCAGACTAAGAACATGCTCTTTCGATTTCTGCAGCCTCAGCTGACTTTGCAAGGAATGAAGTTCAAGGTCATCAGCAAAGAATGTTCCAGAAAAATTGTCACATTTAGCACAAAATAGCACACTCATCAATCATCTCTGTGAAGCAAACAAGATTTTCACAAATGGTATGTTTGTACAAAGTGCCTGAAACTGTTGCTATTTTAGGAGGTCTTGCTCTATTGTCAAAGAAGAGCTAGAGCTGTTTCTTTCCTTTGTGTATTAAAATCACCTGTTGAACTGTGGCACTACAGTCTTGCTGATAGCCGGCCTAAGTACTTGATATGTGCGTACTCCCTGCTCTGTTGTAATGCATTGCACACATCATCAATAGCAATGGAGTGAATACGGTCCTTCTGTCCACTTCTGTTGGCTGAAGACAGCCCTGTTCTCCAAAGGCTGCACAGAGTTCATTGGCAGCATGATAACAAACTTCTTTCCTCAGAGCCATACAGGGATGAAGAGCCGTGCTCCTCAACTGTTCTCTTTTTCATGCTAGATGGCCATCTTATTTTCCCAAAAAGTCTTCTGCCATTTCATTACAAAGCCTTCATTTTTGCCTATGCTGATGCAGTATCCTAAAGTAATACCCTGAGAGGTGGAAGATTGGATGAGGAGGATGACAGCAGCAAAGATTTTGTCTCCAGATAGTCTCAGTCTCTCAGCTGTCGCAAGACAGTGATATAAATTAGAGACATGAAAGGGGAGCCTGCATACAATAAACTAATACATTGTCGGTGGGCTTTGCCTTCTTCTTATTCCTTCACTTCTGAAATTAGGTAGTGCATTTTAGTATCTTTCCTATTTCTTCCTTCAGAAACTGCTGATATGTTAAAATGAACAAATATAGATTGAATGCTCTCAAAGGTAGGGCAAGTATCTGTTTCCTATGTTTTGTAATTCTATTTTCTTATTTTGAAATTTATTGTGAATATTGTTGTTTTGGGGCAGATTTTTTTTAAAATTTGTTCTAGATAGTGTTTTGCTATTGGTTTTGTTACTTTTATGAGTAGGTTTTGTTATTACTACTATTGAAATTTTATTGTGTTTTTGTTGAGCTCACATGACTATACTCTGATGAAACATCATATTTTGTATCCCAAAGACCTCCAGTAGTATCAGTGTGATGATCTCCAGAACCCCTTGGTCAGAATGGCTTCCAGCAATGCTCCCACAGTGAACTTTGATGATAACCCAAAACTGACTAGGTCAGCCAGAAGCAGCGGAAAAACGAGCGACTGCTCAGAGATCCTCACTGTTCTGTCTTCATCCAGTGACTCACAAAACAAAGTCTGACTTAGATATAGATCTGTAAAGTTAATGACAAAACTGCAGTGGCATTAATGGTGTCTGGACTCTATGTAAGGTTTAGGGTTTAAACAGGGAGATAATTGGCTGCGCAGGCAATATTGTCTACCAGCTGTAGCTAGAAAACTCTTGAAATATCTGTATCTGCAATTCATAACAGCAAATTTACTTTAGGTCAATTTTCAGAGTAACTTCAACTTGCTTTGTGTTCTGTTCATAATAAAGGGTGATCCCTCCATTGAAGAAAACCCACACCCAGCAAGATTTAAATTGATTCATAAATTTCAATTCATAAATCAAAGCTACAGAACAATGTAGTTAATGTTTAAATCCACACTTTTCAGTTATTCCTCTTTTGTAAGTATGTCACAACGCAAGGAGATGTGAAACTATTTAAACTGTT
>JAVHNF010059501.1:0-12390 GCA_034783455.1 Micropsitta finschii | reverse complement strand
CACATCTTGACTCTCCACTGCACCTCATCTCACAGATCCAGTCTTTTTGGCATGCCATGTTTTCCGTTCATTCTGTAAATCCATGGGTTATTTAAGGATATGTAGACACAGGGAAATCCTAAGAATCCCTTTATTTTAGTTAGCATGTGAAATACATCAGTCCAAGCAAAATTATACATATTCCCCTATCTTGAGTTTCTTGCATTTTTGAGCAGCTGGGGGATACCCTTCATCTTCCACATTGCTTATTTTCTGTCTTTATTGCATTGTTCAAATACCTAATTCCTTCTCTGGTTCTTCAGTCACAAATAATTTGATGGAAGCATTTCCCTGCTGGAAGAGCAGCATTTCCCCTTTCTACCTTATGTCCATATTTCCTGTTCCCATGTGTGTCCTTGAATTCACCTCTTTGGCCTTTCTCTTTTCAAAAGGCTCTACCAGAACTTTTTTCTTTGGCTCTGTCTCTGAAGAAATGCTAGTGATGTAGACCCCAATGTATCACAGAGGAGCTTTCCCCTAAGCTTCAGCTATCCTATTGTTTTGTCTGACCAAGTCTATTCACAAGATAATAACACTTAATGAGTCCCTCTCTCTCTCTCTCCTTCCCACAGACAGACTTGTAGACGCCACTCTTTGGCTTTTTAGCAGAAGCAGTCACTACAAAGGCATGTCTACATTGCAGGCAGATCTATGATTGCAACACACGCAGACTTGAGTTACCTTTACAGTACTCCCAGTACCTTGCTGGGTTACTGGGAGCCATTCTGTCAACACCAGGAGACTGCATGCTTACCTATGTCCTTCACCTGTGCTAAGCTACCTGCAACTCCATTTCTATTTGCAGCTGGTTTCCTTCAAGTATATTCCTACAGGTACGTAATCAGAAGACCCCCTGTTGTACTGGAAATATTATGAAAGGCTGCCAGATATCCACATAACAGCAGCAATTCCTAAGACCAATCTGGAATCCATGCAGTTACTGAGGAAGTTTCTATGCAGATTCATGAAAAAGCAAGCTTATGCAGTGCCTGGCAAGAGATATTCTGTTATAGGAAAGCATTTTCTGAAAAGGTGACTTTGGGCAATTTTGTACTGGTAGTATCATCTCACACAAGCACCAAAATGGTCTTAGCAAGCTTACAGCTATGCCTCTACAGTGATTTTTGATATCATGGTAGTATAGCCAGGTGCATATTTACTGAGCAGGGAATGTACCTCTCCTGGGTGCTCCAGCTGCACAGTGGCACCACTGGTCCTCCCCTGTACTTACAGCCTTGAGTAAAAATACTCTCCTGACACAGTTCATATCTGTAAAATGTGTTGAGCAGCTAGGGTTCTCTTTCCACTAAGATTTGTCTCTCTGGAGTCTCCCATGTTACACCATCTCCTTCCCTGCATCATGGACACAAATGTGCTGGCAGAGAGGCAAGAGTGTTCTGGCTGGACCCTTGACTGCCTTTTCCCAGGAGAACCCTCATTTTTAGCTCATGTCATGGATTTCTCAACTCGGCTGCTGCATGGTGAGCAGCTGCCTTTCCCTGTCTTTTTTTTCCTTGTTTTTCTACATCTGGCCAAGATCCCTGAGGAGCACTTCCTTCCTGGTTATAGAGACAAGAGGGGCTTTTGCAGACAGCTGTTCTCCAGCAGATGCCAGACGAATTATGAACTTTCCCCATGCTGAAATTTTGCTCTGCAGTTAAGTCCCATTTTGCCATTCTTCTTACTGAACTTCCTAATGGATGTTAATTCATTTGAATTTTTTTAAAAAACCCTTTATCTTTGTATGTGAGCAATAGCTGTTGTGTTAGCTATTGCACCTATCTATCTGCTGTCTGAGACAGTATTTGAGGATTAGTGAGATCCATGATTTAAAAATTATATATTTAAAGAATGCGGGAACATGAAAGCAGTGACATGTTCTGGCAACTGTGAGGATGATCTGCAGATGCAAGTTGCAATTTGGGAAAATTAGCCCTGAGTTTTTCAGGTTGAATGTTAAGTTTGTTATGTCTTGCTTTCGCAGTGTGTATCGATTGCCAGTGGATTGCCTTTTCTACATCATCCAAATGCAGTTGTATATCTTTTTCTTACATATCAGACCTGAACAGAAAGTTTAACTTAGAGTTTTTAAAGTATCAGGGATTACTTTAGATCAAGATCTTACCAGTGGAGTATAAAGTAACAGTTGCTATGTTTTCATTAAAAGTTCCTTAATATAATTCATAATATCAACATTAAGCTGCTAAAGTTGCTGGCTTGCTGAACGCTAGCTCTTTTGTTGTATTTTATGATCCCTAATTTCCTTACTAATAAGCTATGGGTCTGCAGTGTATTTAGCACGTTAGCTGCAACCTCAGCAAACACCAATCCATCTGTTCTTTGAGTAGGTTGCAAAAAAGGCTGATGATTCACAGAGGGTGCCTAAAGCAACTTGTTCTGCTGTGAATTCAGCAGCACAAGTGTGACTCAATGCCTGCCCCTCTCTATAAAAGTAATAGTTCAGAACAGCTGACTCAACCACCATATAAAACTGTGCTTATACAAAGAGCTCACCAGCTCACCTGCATCATTTGATGACTTTGTTTTGCTGCTTTGTGCTAAGCATTCTGAAACTATTCCTGCAGGAAGAGCCCCTGCCCATAGGGTACAATCTGCCTCCCCAGTGGCAGCACCAAGACTTTGCAATTGGCTTCAGCAGTATGTGGAGCCTGTGATCATCCCCTGTACAGATATTAGTCCTCAAGAACAGCCCTCCTCCCACTATTCTTTTCATTATTTTGCTGAACACCTTCCTCTACCACTGTGTTTTCTGGATGGACTTCTCAACTGTTCACTCATTGGGTGCCCAGCCTCTGAAGCAGTAACTTTAGGGATGGATGGGTTAAAAGTTAAGAGGGATTACCAAGAAGAGTGGCAAGGGATAGTGAATACCCTTAGTCACACGAAAGCAGTGTGTGAGTGCATGGTCCTCCATCCACACATCCAGCCAGGACTATCTCTCCTCCTATTAACCAAAAAATGATAAGCATGAAAGCACCATCTTCTGAGAATATAATATTTGGAAGCAAGAGGGACAAAATTGGGGAGCAGTTTGATGCTAAGAAAAGCAACCACTGCTCATAGCAAGCTACCATGAGCTTTGTGATGCTGTGTATTGTTAGATTCATGCCACATACACACACGTGGATTTGTGTCAGACCTTACAGGTGAGCTTGCTCACACAGCTGACTCCATATTCATGTGAACATGCCCCTTCCATGCTGATTAGAGAAGAAAACTCATGAACTCAGGGAAAGAGGGTTAGCAAGCAAAATAATAAATATTACAGAAGAAACTGTTATACAAAAAAGAAACAAACAAAACAAAACAAAACAAACAAACAAACAAACAGAAACACTCCAAACATTTGGGAGAGTAAGAAAATAAATAAAAACATATGAAAAATAGTTACTGAACTATATATTTCTCAAGCCTAACGTCAGTCATCAAGCGCTGCTCTGGTCTACCCACTGTAACCTCTTCCCTCTTCTATATTTTTTCTTACTCTAGTCTCCCCAGTTCATACAAACTAGCTTTTATTAATCCCAGACCTTTTAAATTGTTAGCCACATTTTTCAATTCACTCATTTGTCAGCCAGCTATATCACTGTCTCCTTCTCCTGTTCAGGACTTCCATGTTTTAAATATTCATCCCTCTTCCAAATTTTCTGCCCTTATCTTCAGGGTCTGTCCTGAAGGCTTCCTGACCTTCTGCTCATAATTTCCTTATCATTCTAGTAAATGGAAGTGTCTCATCCAGTAAATTTTATATGTGCTTTTCCAAAATCCATTTGTGTTTCTCCCATTGAAAATGTGTTCAAAGATTGTGCAAAGGAGAGCAGAAATTTTCCCTGAAAAGAAAATCTAGCAAAATAACTGACAAATATGCAATCATATTCCTTAAGTTTGGAGTGGTAATAAATACAAATTTTCTTCACAAAATTTTTCTTTATATTTATTTTGTAATGTTTTCATTCTGAAATACATTATTACAATACAAAAATCTTAAAGATTGAAATTGTCATATTTCCAGCATTGGATGTTTCAAAAAGGTGGCATATTTTCTTTCGGATTTCCTTTCATTAATGACACCAAAGTTGAAAAGGGCTTTGATTTGCAAGGAATAAAAACTTCAAAATCATAACATAAGCTAGAAAAGACCTTCCTCTGCACAGCTTTAAATAAAATAACTTGCAACTTACGGTACATACCAAAATACTTTCAGAAGTCCAAGGGAAAAATTATATGAGAATACTGAGACACTCTTTTTCACAGCTATTCTGGATGGATGATTAGCATATTACAAGACATATCTGATTTTCTTACAGGTAAGAGCATGTTAAGTGTCCAATCCAATAGTTTTGTGAAGATTTCCTGCCAGTTTCCAATTGCAAATATAGAAAAAACTCATGACTTGAAATGTTTCCAGCTCAAAGTAATCATATTCTTGGTATGCCAAGTCTATGTACTCTCAAAAATTCTTTACTGGTTTGTGCTATCATCAAAGGATAATGCAAAATTATATGTAATGTCTGCCTTGAAAAACATGTCAGTATTGCACTTTTAAATACAAAAGTAGAACTTGATTCCACTGCGTTATTAAAATTCTCTACATAAAGATGAAATTGCATCTTAAGACGTATTCCAACCCATTTCTGTAACAACTGAAAATAGGCTTGTGCGAATTCTTCAACAAACCAATTCTTTCCCAGTAAAGCTAAAATTACAGAATCAGGTTATATTTCAGTAAAATAAAAGTGTTTTGACATTACTCATAGGCCACATTTTTAAGGCAAACAGAGAAGTTATTATCTCTTCCATGACACATTTGAGTGGACACTTCTAAGTGGTTCCAGCTTTGTAATCTGAGGAATTTCCAGCCATGAGAAGCAAATATGTAATACTTCTCCTCCTCCTGTCACCTATAGCTGTGTATTAGTGAGAACAAATTTTCTTACAGAAACTATTGAATAATGAACTTTTAAAAATAATTGCATGATTTTACATATGATACAAGGAAGAAATGAAGAGTTGGAATTTACCCAATACAGACTGAATCCTGCTATGATTTTTAGAAATGTTTTAAGTTAGAATTTTTTACTAGAATTCTCTGTATCAGTTGTGGTAAGGAGTTCACTTCCCTTAGATATGCTTTATTCTAAGCTAATGGCTGTTCTAGAAATACAGTAGAGTAGTAAACCATGCTATGTTCTATATTAATCCCAGGCAAAACTCTAGGTTCCTACTTAAAAAAATACAAAAAACCAAACCCCCAAAACCACAGACAAGACAACAAGAAAAACAAAACCAAGCCAACTCATGCATTTGAGACAAGAGGTTGCACATCCTTTGAGGTTATTATACTGATAGTAGAGAAAAAATATAAATCTAAATCTACATTGACAATAAAATACACAGGTGAGAAAGTCACTTATGTCATTACAGGAAAAGAATCGTGAAACAGTGGAGCATCAGTGGTAAGGCTGAGGCTTTCCTTAACCCCTGCAAAAGTGCTACCAGATAAAAGGTGGGAGAGTGCAGGCACATTTGAATGAACTGCTCCAGATGTGCAATATGGCTTTGATCTAATCTAACCAAGACTGGTGTGAAAACACTCACTAATTTCAGTACTGTTCAAAGCTGGCTCTCAGAAGAATGTCTTCTCAGCCAAGTGCCACATCACCAGGTCATTTCTGTGCTGCTGTGCCAAGCACTGTTCCTTTTCTAACAAACTGCCTTCAGTCTTTTTTTAATGTTTATGGTTGGTCTTGCTGCAGCACTCCTGGGATTGAAAAGTACATGGAAAACTAAGTACAAAATAGGCACTAAGATGAAACTTCCTTGGAGAGAGAGAAAAAAAAAACTGGGAGAGATCAGACAGAAGTACTTGCCAGGATGTGCGAGTAAATGACATCAGGCATTTATGGAGGTTAGAGCAGTAACAGCCAAATTTCTCTCAACCTTGAGAGAACCCACTGAGGGCTCTGAAGTGAAGTGAAAGGAAGGGCAATCTGTCTAGTATGCCTGCTTGACGTATGTGCATGTCATGAACATCGTCTGTGCATAAGCCTCCAAAACCACAGCACTTCAGTATGCTATTTCTTCTTGTGCTGCAGAATCAACATATGCATCTCTTCCATTACCTTGGAGAGGACCATGAGCTGATTTTCCAAAGATTTCAAAAAAAGTTGTGTATGTTCACCAGTCTGGAGACAAAATATCTGTGCCAATGAAAGGAACACAAAGTTTCCTGCTCAGGCTCTCGGCTTCTGTTGAAATTTAAATATGAAGCTAACCACAAAGTCATGGCCAAATTCTGTCCTGGTGATGAATAGCTGAACTCCATTGAAATTTGTAGATTTGAACCCCATAGCACAATGTATAGTTCTTCCCAGTGCTTCTATATGTTTTTGTTTCTTACACTCACCTCAGCATTTCTACACCAATCTCTCACTCTCCAGTTTTCTAGTATAGATCATTATACAGATTTTTCACTTAAGACAAGAGTCTTTTTGTTGTTGTTGGCAGTAGATCAATGTGAGCTTGCCAGTAGAGGGTGCTACTTGAATTTGGGAATAAAACATATCAATAACCTTTAAGAATAATCAGATTTCGGTGAGATTATACATGTCACAAGGTTCATCACTCCTTCTGCCATCAGCACTAAAGAAACTGAATAACGGCATTTTTATTTCTTGAAATGTTTGTTTCAACTGGTAGTACAAATTGCTGAGGAGAAATCTAAGTTTTGGATTTATGCTCTGACAGCAGTCCAAATGGCACTATACGCTACTGCTCAAAAGTAAGTACTGCATACACAGCCCAATACTTTTGGTTCACTTTGGTAGACTTCTCATTTTATATTCTCTCCACAGATATCTTGGAAGTTAGGTTTCCACTCCAGGTTGGGCTTTTTACCTTTAGCCTTTTACCAGACCAAACCAATCTGCTTGAAATTTCAGAAGTGTGTTATTCTGCCAAAGTAGAAATTTAATGGAAATTTTGAGGTAAATTCAACAAGGTGTTTGGGAGACATGAGAGCTCTAAAAAGGAAGTAGTTTCACTTCCTCAAAATTTCCCTAACTTTTTTTTGGCTTATAGCAATTACAAAATGGCTTGGCTGAGAAACTAAAAATTTGTTTTAATCTTTTGTAGATGGTGATTTCTGTTTCCTTTGGCTTCTTTTGGGGTGCTTCAGGGGACAATTATTTAGTTGCTAAAAGACATTTATGCAAATATTTAAGGTTCCTAAATCCACATGTCAGCTTTTATAGAGCTTATGAAATCCATAATAGTGGAATGCAGCCTTCCCAGACTGCACAGACTTTTTCACAGGGTAACTCTTGTGAACAGGGCAGAGCAAACTTTGTTTCAGAAAAGACTTCACCAGGTTTCAGTTGCCTTATGAGAAGCATTGAAGGGTAACACCAACAGCACCATCAGGTCTTCCAAGACCTGCTTGAGGCAAAGGACATCCCCATAAAGGCATTTTGCTTCCTTTTTGTCTCTGCATCTGCTTAAAATTCTCCTATTTGTCTCTCTTATCTGCAGGTACATCTCTTGGCAGGATTTGAGGGAGAAGATACTCTTCACCACAAATTTAAACTGGTTCTGTAAGCTCTGACACTCCCAGTGCATGGCCAGAGGCAGGCCTGTAGGTAAAGATTTACCCCAATGACATCCAGGAAAAAAACCAAGTTTTGCATTCTTCCCACTGGTTGGTAAAATGCCCCGTACTGGCCCTGAGGACCATGTCTTCAAGAGTAGTTAACAGTTTTTCAGGAGTTAGCAAAACTTCACATTATAAGGTCTGAAGGTGATCTGAACTTTCACAGTGCATAATTTGTTAGTCCTATTGGCCCAACATCTAAGGAGTGAAGCAATTTACTAGTAGCATATTTCATACAATAATATTAAGAGAAAGCTGAGGTTCCCTAATGATTTGTGAACAGAATACGGTCGGAATTAGCACCAACCTGGTGAAGATACTGTTTCATTTTTGAGATTTTTGTGCCACACCCAACTTCTTGTATTTACCATGAATTATATCTTTTTTAATCCAAAATTACAGAAATTAAGAGGCAGGATGCAAAAATATAAGTCAGAAATTATCTGTGGAATTCTGGGAAACTTGAAACCAGGCTGCCAGAAAGGAACGAGGGAGATTTGCAAAACATATAAAAGAATTAATATTACACCTGCAGGCAAAATTATCTTCCAAAGTACAGAACATTTTCTGAAAATAATTTAGTGTTATTGAAATATTGACTAGAAGGAGCAATGCATAAAGCCAGTCCTGAAACAGCCATTGCATTATGAATGAGATGTCCTGTCACCAAACTTTCTTTCCCCTGATCCTTCCTTTCTCCTGTCTCCCCACACCCAGTTTTATTGTAGAATCTATTTTATGAAGGGAAAATATACTTTGAAGAAAGCCTTGCTTATAATCACCCATCAATCAGCCTGGTATTGTTCAGCTAGTGGCCCAGAGTTTTACGCATCAATAAGACAGATAGTAGTGCACAGATGTAAAAGTGTGGTTAAACTAATGAAATCTTGGTGAGTTTAAAGAGATACGAAGTCGGTAGGGAGCAACACACGCTAAAAGATGAAGAATGAAATAGAAGTGGCAACTATCTCAAAAGTCAGTGAGAAGCAAAAAATAGCTGATATCTAAAAACTATAGAAACAAGTGTTTATCGAAAGTTTGTTTCTGGAGGGCAAAGAGAAAGCAAGAACAAATTTCTTTTCAATAAAAATGCTCATTACACTTAAAAAAGTTGCAAGGATTTATGAGTATGCAGCCTGTTTACAAGGACTTTGTAAGCTTCACTTTGCTAACTTCTTCTTTAGATGGAAAATCTGCACTTGGTGATTTTCAACTCATTTGCTGTTTCTTTTCCATCAAACCAAAGTACTGAGAAAGCAAGGATGAACGAAAGACCAGAAATGGAAAACAGATTAGACAAGATGGCACCTCAGAGTCAACCCTGAACATTGCTCTTCTTCAAACACTTTCTCAGGAAGAGACATTTTTCATCCTGCAAGTAATTATGAGGACCAGTCATCATACAAATGAAATTTCTTCATTAAAATCCATGTCTTCTAATTTCTCTATTTGCAAATATGTGGGATTTTTTTTTTTTAATCAAATAAGTCCATCACATTTCCCATACTTGAAAGGAAAACTCCAACAAAAAGTGCTTGCAGGTTCATTATTTGGCTCAGTTATTTGCCAGATGTGAATGAAGCCGTGTTTTGGCAAGACTGTGTGCTCTAATGTAATAATAAAGCAAATAAAAAATTAAAAGGGGTCCAAGCGCAGACCTGAAGCTAAGAGAAACATTTTATGAAAAAAGGAAAATTCCTGAAATTTTATCTTCACTCTTGATATGCCAAAACCATAAATTAAGCTCAATATTCTGTTAGCAATATGACAAAAATCCACTATTTTTTCAATCCAGTTACTGTCCAACAGCAGTCACCCTATTTTACCTTCAAGATAACATTGCAATATCTGGAAGGACTGCTTGTGAGGGATTCTGACCTGTGTTTCAAATACTCCTTTTGAGAATTGCAGGTTATCTGCAGGCCAGATTTCTGTGTGTCCCAATTTATAATCATATCAAGACACTTATTCCAACAAACATCCTTAAGTGGCAAAATTGCTGTTTCTGGCTGACACTTCACAAGAGTATCTGAATTATTAACTCATCCACAATTGCCCAATAGCAGGTTAGCTGCTGGTATAGTTATAACCTGATTAAAAACAGCATAAAATGAAAAGCATTGTTTTCTGAAAATATTTGGTAATTGATTTTTTTTTTTCTTTTCTTCATTTTTTTTTTTTTAACTCTATGCCAAAGGATGGCTTTGGAAGATTGCTAACATGTTTATCATTGTGACTCTGAAGTCTGCTTACACTAGACCATGTCTCCTGTGGGTCTGTCCAACCTGTCCTTGAACACTCCCAGGGGTGTATATTTGTGAAAGAAACACAAAAGGCAGATGCATGCATGGCCTAGAAAATAAAAGAGTAGGTAAAGAAATACTATTTGGTGTATGTGGAAAGTACCTACAATTTATAAAGGCTAAATTCCATGTACCTATATTTGTCCTCGGTCACACAGATGGGGATGTTTCAACACATATATGAATGTCAGGACTTAAAGAGAGGAACAAACCACTGTAAATTAACCTCTATTCAAAATAATATTGAACCTCTTCTTAGTGCAAACTGACAGGAATGGAATGATGTTGAGACAGGCCTTTTGTTTAAAAGATCTTTTTAGCTGTTTTAAATTCAGGAGAGAAAAGGCTTAGACCTGTCTGGGTTTGTAGTATTTTGCCCTAGCATCTCCACAGTTAATGAGTGTAGCAAAGGTTTGTGAAAGTTGTGGTTGAAAAATAGTTGTTCATAGCAAAAATGAAATATAAAAAAGATTTACTTACAGTTCAAAGCAGCTGTGATTCACCATAGAAAAAAAAGCATAGTAATTATTACGAACATGAATATGTTAAAATACCTCTAGCAAGAGCTAAACTGTGATCACATTGAGGCCATTTGATACAAACTTCTAATTTGGCAACAGTTTGCTTGGAAATCAAGATGTAGTAGCTAGAAATTAGGTTTAAGCAAACATTGTTCAGAGTTTAATCTCCCATTTGCTGTGGTTAACTCTTATTTGTCTTCCCCAGGGAAATGTAGATCGCCATGTCATTATTAGCTGTCCTCTCCCCTTCCCTCCAGTTGCATCCACTCACCTAAGAACAAAAAATGACTGCTACTGCTGAACCCAGGACACATGGTATCAACCTCAGGGTAAAAAAGACCATTCCTTGAAGCAGCAATGTGAGAAGTCTTTCAAAACATATGCTTTAAAGAGGAAATTATTATCTTCATATACAAAGTATTCAGCCAAATAGGATTTGGTTTCCATTTCTGCTTTTCCTTGAGCTAAATGTAGGGAAATATACCAAAGACATTAAGAGACTCTCCGTTTACCCCTAAGGCCATAGAGATACACAAGTCTGCTGTCTAGACTTCTTGTTATATTTACTCTCTTGCTTGTCATGAAGCACATGCCCCCAGTGGGCTGGGGGCAAATTCACACCCTTGAATTTTGCCTAGGTACTCTTAACTGCTTTGCAAGAGAGCCACACTCCTGTCAGGTCTCCCTGCCTGCCTGTGTCTGTGCTCCTAGGATCACAGGTTTCAACTCAAAGGAAAACAACACCTTTTCCTCTATACACAACAGGGACCTTCTACTCTCAAATAGCATGCTCTCTGAGGGGCTGGAAACTATGTTGTCCAGCCTGGTGGGGCTCAAACAAAATCCAGGTGCCACAGTCCTTGGATGTGCTCTGATCTTTAGGCCATTGTACAAGAAGCAGGCATCAGCCAGTTTCTTCAGGGAAGGTGCCTGCAAGTAATGAACTCAAACCCATCCAGAAGTGTTACATGATCTCTGAACAGAGAATTAAGAATACTTTGTCAATAATTCTCAAATAGAGCTAAGTAGAAAATAATCATTTCAGGTGAGCAGCCACACTTCTGGTCACATACTTTCAGTGAGACACATGTGCTGTGGAGCTTCCATTAGAAAAGATATGTGCATGTGCTATCACAGACATTTTGATGCCTAAGAATAAGAGAGTGGTCTGACTGGGTCACATCACAGGCCCATCCAGCTCAGAGTCCTATTCTCAAGAAAGTCAAAAAGAGGATGCCTACAGAAGGGTGTAAGTGATGCTACTAAAGAATATTCATCCAGCGTTCAACCTGTTGTGCCTCACTGACTTTTTGAACCAGTTGTCTTACATACAATAATTCTCAGTGGATTTTTCTTACATGAATTTGTCCAGTTGCTTTTTGAAATCATGTAAAATTTCAGCATCTGAAACACCCTGTGGTAAGGTTTCCATGCTTAACTGCATGTTGACACAGGTGGATTAGAGCCAGCTTGTTCGCATCTCTCTTCTGCACCTGAGTTACACTTTGGGAACTTAAGTGCTACCTACAGTTCACTCTTGGTCCCCTAAACTGGTGACTTGGTTGAATAAAATCTGAAAGCTAAATACCTGCCAGTCACGCCGAAGCTTAAATTTGTTGTTAGCATATTTAAGGCTTTCTGGCATTACATTGCAGTGCTGCGCCAGGACTGAAGTCTTAAAACTGGGCCACATATTAGACATGCTCATCACTGCGTTTTGCAGACTGCTTTATCTGTTCATTCATACTAAATGCATTTCCCCTTGCTAATTCTTGCACTCTTTTCTTTCCTTTCCTTTCCTTTCCTTTCCTTTCCTTTCCTTTCCTTTCCTTTCCTTTCCTTTCCTTTCCTTTCCTTT
>JAVHNF010059494.1:9188-19965 GCA_034783455.1 Micropsitta finschii | reverse complement strand
GAATGGGTTGCCCAGGGAAGTTGTGAATGCTCCATCCCTGGCAGTGTTCAAGGCCAGGCTGGATGAGGCCTTGGGTGCAATGGTTTAGTGTGAGGTGTCCCTGCCCATGGCAGGGAGTTGGAACTGGATGATCTTAAGGTCCTTTCCAACCCTAACTGTTCTATGATTCTATGTATTTCCTGTATCCTCCTATTCAGAAGAGCCAGAAGAAAATTAGACTTTCAGCTCAGCATTAAATGTCAAGCAATGCCGAAGCTCACCATCTATCCTTAGGCAATTCAAGCCCAATTCAGATTTATTAAATTTAAAGCAACCTTTGAAGTTTTGGGTCTGCCTGTGCAGGACACCGACCCCACAAAATACTGCTTTCCAGATCCTTTGATACGGAAGTACTTAAGCTAAGCACCAGTTTGGGTTCATAACATAACATTAAGCTTCTTTTATTATTATTTTTAATATGATACAAAACTGTAGCATCCATTGAAAAAGACTGCTGTAACTTTGGTGTATCCCAGCCCAGTTTTGCTAATTTCAGAACAACTTAAATCCTTCCTAGCTTCTTTGTTGTTCTTTCACCTTCATTCTACATACCTGCTCTAATCAAACACAGTTATGTTCCACCTCACCGTCTCTAAGGAGAAACCTGAACCCAGGTTACTGTCACACAGAGAACTCCTTCAGGAGGTGAAAACAAGTCAAAAAGCAGTCAATAGCTCTCAAGTCAACAGTATTTTACAGTATTCCCACACTCCTGTTCTGACATTTGCAGACTGTATTATCATGGGTTGTCTCTAAGTGGCTGAATGTAAAGAAGGCAGGGATAAAACAGTCACAACACTGAGTTTCCTAAGTGAAAGATAACAAGAAGGATTAAGTCTTCAGATCTTACTCATGTTAAGTTTCCAGTAGAGATGAGTCAGAAGCTACTGCCTGTTCTTATGGGTGCTATGTTCTTACAGATAGTAGATAGGAAAGCACACTATTGCTTCAGATCAGCTCTCCACCTCTCCCAAAGTAACCTCTTCCATGTCTTAAAATGCCACCATCCTGCTTGGAAAGCTTATCTGCAGGAACTGAAAATCTATAAATCAGTATCATCAAATGAGGACACTGCAATGCGATAAGGAACAAATGAAATCCCATTCCACAACACGTCAGTTAACCTTATGCAGTTCAAATGAACTCGGTATTGATAACGTTTGGGCAGATCCTGCCAACTAGGACTGTCTGCTAAGAATTACAGCATCCACTCCCTAGAAAACACTATCATCTGGAAGCGAAAGACTTTGAGCTATGTTTCTCTCCATGGCAGGGGGTTGGAACTAGATAATCTCAATGTCTTTTCCAACCCTAATTATTCTAAGTTTCTATGTTTGTTTGAAACAGCAACAGCTCAGCTTCTCTGGAATAAATGCAAAGTTTCAAATAAAAAGGCATTTAGATGTATTTTGCTAGCAGCTCCGCATGTAAGAACTCAGACGCTCATACAGAATGCTGCTATGGGCAGAACCATGTACCTTCGGTAATACTTCATTTCCTGCTAATGCACTGGCAGGTCACTTCATCCTTTACCTTTTTTCCTTTAGTATTTTTTCCACAAGCTATTAATAATTTGTGTATTTATTTGAGAAAGCTTGGGCAATAGGTCTTTCCTTACACCTACATCTACATGCTGGGCAGGTCTCCTACGGCCATGATATACATGTTGGGCTGCAGGACTGAGGGGAGAGGGAAGGAAAAACACTTACCCAGAACAGAGACACACAAAAAACTACTGATTTATGAATGCAACACTTGGAAAGTGTCGAGCATGCAAATCAAAGCCGCCTTGGAGCAAGTTCATTTTATAGAACCCACATTTGTATGGCAGGTTAATCACAGTGATGCTGACACAGCAACATCAGGGTAACTTTAATAAAGGTTTGGGGCTTTCTTTCTTTTAAAGGTATAGGTCCATCTCATTTGGGTCTAAATTTTAGATTTGTGTGGTTTAAAAGGTAAAGAAATGGTCAGAAATAAGTGGTCAAAATGAGAAAAAAAACCCTCTGGATGTAATATTCCTCCACACCGCTGGGTAGTCAAATCACTGCAGCAGGACATTAACAGATGAGGATTAGATGAGCTTTAAGGTCCCCTTCAACTCAAACCAGTCTGTGGTGCTCTGATTTTATCTTTGGTAGGACTTCAAGCATGGACATGACATACACAGACACATCACGTGATGAGCACCTGATTCACCAGTTCAGCCCAGTGTACAGTTGTAGATGTGCTGGGAAACTTCAGGGGACAACAGTTGAGTTACTACATCCACAGCCGCTGATTACAGTTTCTTCATTCTAGTCTCACTGCTATATCCACATTAGCAAGTAATTTCACACACCAGAAGTAAATCATCAGATTCAATCTGGTACTAAGGCTTCTACGTCTACATTGTATTTCAAGCATCCACTGGGGAGTAGATTTAATGTGCTCCCCTCAACCAAACATGCCCACCATGTGTGGTTCAGAACTATCACTGTTGCAGATTCTTTATCTCCATTAGAGGTTGGGATGCATTGCCTGGGGCAGTTTGTGCACAGCCAAACAGAGCTGTGAGTTGAATCAGCACACAATCAGTGGGAACAAGGAGAGGACTGGCTTCAGAGCCACACTACTGCTCTGAATCAAAACTGAAATGGAGATATAGCTGTATTACCTACACATCACCTGGCAAATCTATGGTGAATACATTGACTGGCTTTCCCTGACTCTCCACGAAAGATGCTATCTCTCATTAATGCAGGTACTGCATCCAAGCATTCATGTTGAAGTTACACAAACTGTACAAATGAAAAGTGACGACCCTGAAAACTGCTAGAAACATGCCCTGTGGATGGTAGCACATAACTCTGTACTGTACACAGAACTTATGCTTTAAATGGGTGGGAAATTAAACTATTCAAGGCGTTCCTTGCTATTTGCTGTACGGCCACAAGTTAGCCAAATACAGCATCCAACAGCTGGTTTTCCTCTAGCTGGCTTGTATCACATTTTTCTTCTGCATTCAGATGTAGAGATTCTACAAAACAACTTTATTATATAGGCTACAGGCCTTGCTAGGTTTTCTTTTTAATAAAACTCATCTCTTTCAATTAACTTGATTGGATGTGTTAATGTTTTGGGACTTGATTAATAACCCTGAGAGATAATTGTGCAAAGGTCCAGAGGCACTAAAATGTCCATGCAAATAGGGAATGATGGAGGAACTGTAAATGCAATCTATAATACTCAGCACAGTGGCAAGCCCAGAGCTGTCGCTCTGCTCGGCTGCAAAAAACAAACAACCCATATGCCATAAGTATAAACTATCTGGTAGCCCAATCTATCATTCCTCTCATGCAGCTGAACAAGTAAGAGAATTAACAGTGCAATATCTTACTGAAGGAGTGCTTTCATCCTTTGGCTTTAATTAGAGACTTATCCAAACTAAAGCTCCCGGTACCAGCATACTGAAATCCATATACATAATCCTCTGCTTTTACACAGCTCTTTAAATAACATTGGAGTTGCCCAGCAAAGAATTTCCACCCCAAACACAGCACAGGCTTTGGCAAGCAATGATTCCTCTCTGGTGCCATAAGACAGACCAAGCACTTCATAGAAACAACCAAAAGCATTGATGCCTCGTGTGAGCCCAGGTCTGGAGAACAATTTCTGCATCTGCTCCTTGAAAAGGACTTTTAGAGAGTTATTTCTTAATCTCTTTTCCTTTGGATCTGCTCCTGACACCACACGCACAGAATAAACAGCTCACAGATCATGCAAGGGATGTAGGGTTGGCTGCTACCTACTCATCCTCAGGCTTCAATACAATGTGCCAAAGCCATTGCAATCCCAGTGATTCCTCCTCCTGCATTTGGGAGACTAAAGGCATCTCTTCTTATTTAAGACCTAGGACTTAGAAAAGGGAGAGACAGGCAAAAGCCATGCTAGGTCCAGTGTTGGGTCTTTCTAGAGAGAAGTTTCCTACCTGCACCAATGAACAATTACAACTTTCCCTTAATTTTCCAGGTTTAGGGGTTTGATGCATATAGGCTCCAATAGAGCCACCACTGCATTTCAGCACATGAACACCCTCAGCAGCCAGCCACATTTTCATCTTCAGTCACATCTCCAACTCCCCTTGTGCATCATGGTCATAATCTCACAGATAAAGTGATAAAATATTTACAACTAAACGCTGCTAAGTTTACTCCCTAGTGCCCAAATACATCTTTTGCACAGCAAGTCCTTTCTGGCTTAAATTCTGCACGCTAAACCTTAATTACTGCTGTCTGACAAAGTGAGAAATTGGACAGGAAACACCATTTTGAGAAGCATGGAAGTGACAGAGGTGACTAACAACCATTTTCCAAAGCAACTTGAGGCAATATCTCAACTAGAACAGTTCATAGATTGTTTTTCCTGAGCTGGAGCTCATGCTGCTAGCTGAGCTATAAGGGGCAGAAACCTAAAAGTGACCAGGGCAGGGATGCACGGTGACAGAAGGATGTCACTCATGTCTATCATGTCACAAGCAATGCCATCAAGAAGCCACGCAACCCATTAGCAGTCTTAACAAATGCATCTCATTATTTGCACAAACCACTCACTAAGCCAATAAAACCCCCTTGAAGAGCCCAGTTATGCTGTAAGCTCTGCAGAAAGCGGAGCTGCAAGTGAGTTCTTGTTACATCTATGCTTTGGTTCAGAAAGCTGTGAATTCTGCACCTGGGCTGCAGCAGAACTGTACAACTGCTGGAAAACTTACTCTGGAAGAGTTATCATCCCATCTTCTGCCTATTCCAGAACACACATAGGAGCTTCTCCCCGTTCCCCCATGAGCAGAAGCAGCAATGTATAAGCATGGAGCTAAGGAGCAGCAGCCCACAGGCCACTCACCATGCCATGTGTCTGCCATAAGCAACTGGCCTTTGCCATTTCCTTCCCCACTGTCTGGATTCCTGGACCAGTCAGGAAGAGAGAAGTGATCCGCATCCATCCATGGGACATGAATGGCTTACACGTTTCCACTTCTCCTTCTCTTCTACACTCTCTGGCTGAATAAAAGGTGCTGCAAAGCCCTACAATGCCTGGCACTAAAGGTGCTGGCAGCAGGACCTCATTCCCAGAACAGAGCTGTCCTTCCATCAGCAGACATTGGGGACTTCACGGTCAACTTTGTTTTCTTTCCCTATTCCAGTGCATTTCCTACAGTTGTGACCATGGCGATATTAAACAAAGTGCTCAGGGAATAATTTTTAGTAGTCAGGGAAGTGCATGTTTCTCCCACATAAAAAAAGCAGCTGAAATGCTGCTGTTCACTGCAGGCAGACAGCACACATGGAAAACCATAACCCAACCAAGATGCCAAGGGACAGAAGGGAAATTCTAGATGTAAGGGCTGGGTTACACCTTTTCTTCTTTGTCTCCCTCAGTTTTCCACAACAACTGCCTGAACCTTCATCTTGTACCTCAAAATCCTAAACACAAAGGAATGATATTCTTGCTTCTCCCCCAAAAGCCATGTACATGAGCAGAACAATGTCAAGGCGGGTTATTTCTCAGACAACATAGTTGAGGGTGTTTCACAACCCTATCATTTGGAGAAAGCCAAAGGAGGACCCATCACCCCTATGCTGATAAGACTGAATTTACCTACTGTAACTGCAGAAGACCGTATCTTCACCAATGACAATACATGGTACATAATGCTCCAGTGAAGTGAAATGAATGGAACTCTCCCTTGGTAACAGGCCCTTAACAAGGGTCATTAATCACATAAGCGTCCCAAGCACACCCACTGCCAAGAGGGGATGTTCTGACAGAAAGAAATGCAACTCCTACTGCCAACGGGTTAAAGGGAGGGAGGAAAAACCTCTCTATGAGAAAGAGGGCCTTCCCCTTAGGAAGTCAGCAGGAGCCACAGCCTCAGAAACAGATCTTATAATTGAATGTTTTCACTCTCATTTACAGTAGTGCTTTTCTTCCCTACGCTTAGAAGCTTGGTTTAGATTGTACAAACTGCCTTCAACTATTGGCCAGCATGGCTTTCCCTCCTAACAGAAGGTAAAGCTATACTGACCCAGGAATATACATGGCAAAAATGCAAAAGCCCCAGGCAAAAAGGCATCTTGGGACATTCACCATGCAATTCTATTGAAACCAGAAAATAAGAGATTTGTTAAAACATCACTTTGGATGGAAAAATAGGTTTCAATTCATGTATCAACGTGTTTTGGAAATAATAACAATCACCTAATACTGACTTTATAAAAAATCATTATCTCTACTTTCAATGCGCTCATCAATTCGACATACATAGAAATTATTATTACAATAGCTTGAAAGGAAAGCTTTCACTCAGTTGGCTTCTTTCTCTCTAAACTTCTCCTTTTCAGTTAATTAAAATATTCCATGCTTCAGGTTTTTGATCACCTGCGAAATCTTCAAAATTCCTCTTTTTTCCCTGTGGTTGGAAAAAATGAGTCCCTATCTCACTAAGATCTTAAGTTTCTAATTGAAAACTTTAAAATGCAGCTTTCAGTAAATGAAAAGCAACACACCAGGCTTCACTTTAAGCAGGTCTAGGTACTCTCAGCATGTATAAGCACATGATGACTCTAAAACATCCCACTGTTTTAGCAGAAAAGATCTCATGGATGGAAAGCAGGTAAACAGCAGGAATAAGAGGTGATTACAGCAAGGTCAAGGTTTTGGTCACAGGAACAAGTTTACAACCACATTGATGCTAATACTTTTGTAATGCTGGATGTTGTGAATTAAGTTTAGTCAGCGGAATCCCTTTAACTGAGCTCTTTGGACTGGGTGCTTTTCCTTGGCACGAGTATTTGCTTAGCATGGAAAGGTGAAGTTGCTGGAGCCTTAGGCTGCAAGCAGCTAACTCCCACCTAGATAAGGCTGAACTTCAATCACAGCCTGTGCTTAGTTATGTCAACGAAGGCTTTGAGGCCAGTAAAACTGGAAAAAAACTGCATCTGTTTGTAAGGAGCAAGAAACCAAAGAGACATGAAGAAACTTATGGCCACCTCAAGACAACGAAAGAACCAAATAATGGATGAGGAGACCCTAGACCAAAATTCACCATTGGACCAAGAGGCACATCAAGGCACATGAACAGTGTGTGATGGTGAGGTGCACAGAATGTAAGGGTATAAAACCCCAGGAGTTTCTTTGTTCTGGGTTCCTCCATTGGAGACATAACTGGCACGACTTCTTGTTCTGCTGGAAAGGCTCAATATCACAGCACAAAGCACGACCCTGTGATGAATAGCACAGAATAAAGCACGCTCTCCATGGATTTGGTCATCACAAGATGACTGGTACAAAAAGTACAGATGGGAATGTGTGCTTGGTTTTGAAATTAAGAATCAGGTTGTTATAGAAATAGTTAAATATCAGCCAAAGCCCAGCTAAATGGCTTTAGATAATCTGTCCTATTTTAATCTAACAAAGGCTTCATCGATTAGCCTGAAATTCAGGATTAGCTAGGTGCATTTCATCTGATTCGCTTGTCCTCTATTGTAAACTAATGATGTAATTTGTAATAAATTGCCGACTCCAAGTTTCAGCAGTGACAAATTGTTTACTTAATTCAATAAAATAGTGTCACTTCTGCAAAGTGCATAATCTCAGAGAGCTCAGCTGCTTGTGAACTGCAGGTTATGAAGAAAAACATTCATGTCAGTCCAACGTAGAGAAGAAATGAGATCTGAAGCAAACTAACTGCATTCCCTCAGATTACTCTTTTGCACTCTAGTGTCACTCTCAATTTAAGGTTTTTCAGGAAATCAGCCAGCCTGGAATAGGCAGGATCATTCTCGCTCACTGAGTCTAATATGACGTGACTAACACAAGCAGACACGATGTGTCATAGCAATGAATGACTCATCAGACTGGGAAACACAAAAAAATACCATTCTCCAGGATGCCATTTTTGACCTTTACACTCTCCCTTCAACTTCCTTTACACAGACCTTTTAGAAACAGCTGTGAGAGCAAGAAGCAATAAAACTTGCCAAAGGCAGGAAAAGAATGGGGGGAAGGGATGCTATTTACCCACCTTTGGCCGATTTTTTCTATGAGAGACAGTCATCAAGGAAAGTGAAATCTCAGCTTTCCCCACATGTTTGGCCAGAAATTCCTCCATTACAAATCCTTCCCCTGCTATCAGCTGCTCTGGGGCCCAGGACAAGTGATTTATCCTTGTTACCTTCATTTCTCCATCTCTATAATGAGGACCAAGACACCTGTCTGTGTTATACAATTTCTGTGACGATTCATTAGTTAATGTCTCTAAAGTGTTTCAAAGATGTGAAGCATTATTACTGATATGGCTTGCACTAATTTTTATGTATCCAGTCAGCCTACAGTCCACATAGCGCTGTGTTCTGCAGTAGAACCCTAACTGCTGCAAAAGGAAAGAGTCTTCACAGCTTGTCCTGGTGTAACTTAGGCAAAGATGAAGAAAAACTTAGACAAAGATTAAGGGAGACAATTGATTCTCACTCTTTCACACTGATCTGGATTCTGGTGGTGATTAAAGCACAAGTCTTGCTACACATGTGTTTCCACATGAAGCCATTCTGAAATCAATGAGGTTCTCGATCTGCTTACCCAAATATTACAGGATGGAAAACTAGGACCTAGGTTATTTTCCAGACTACCATGGAATCTGCTTTAAACATAACATTGAGAAAAAAATGGTAGGAATAAGAGATAACAAATTAAATTAGAATATTAGAATAATAGGCAGCAAATAGCCTATATTTTAATCTATATTCATAGAATATAATTGTATTTTTCAGATGATCAAAGTATTTCCTTGGTTATGTGTATTTCCAAGCAGTTAAATCAATCTTAATGTAAAAAACTATTTGAAAACCAAAAATGCAATCTCTGTTGCACATAAATCTGCCCTGTTTTTCCCCACTGTACCTGCCATACAGTACATATTACTTTCCTTGTACTATGCAGTAGCAAGAAGAAGCCACTAGACAGCTTGAAAGTCATATTTGAAGAGATGAGAGAAGACTGTTAAAAGATAGAAAGGAAATGAGGAAAGATCTGAATGCCAGAATGAATACAAGATCTGTGCGTGTCAGTGAAAACAAAGCTGAACAGAAGATCAGGGGAAGCAGCGTTGAGCCCATCAAGAAAAGCAAGGCAGGAAACCAAAGCCTGAAAATAATAAGATGAAAAAGGAGCAATGAGAGATCTGTGCTAAGTAAAAAAATAGGAAGGAAAGAGGTAACAGAGCAAAGATTATTGGGAGACCTGAAGAAATCAATGATGAATTTTCTTCCCTCATTTGGCTCTCACACCTCTCTGAAATGCCCAAGAAATGATATTTGCCCATCACATGCAAAGGAAACACTATAAAGAAGGAACATGAGTAGCAGGAGTTTGTAATGCAGTTACTACATGGATGCGCTTGGACACCGGCTTCGGAGCAGGGAAGCACCACTAAGAGCACAGCTGTGCTGTCGCTTTGGGAGAATCAGAGAATCCCAGACTGGTTTGGGCTGGAAGAGACCTTAAAGCTCATCCAGTTCCAACCCCCTGCCACAGGCAGGGACACCTTCCACTGGAGCAGCTTGCTCCAAGCCCCGTCCAACAGCCCTTGTTTTCCTGGCTGCCACACACCTGACTCCCATGGCTCATCTCACCTGAAGCTTTCATTTTAGATAGTGAAATAAGATGCTACCAACAAGCTCAGTTTAGGTCCTCACCTGGTTGCGAGATCCCTGTGAAGCTCCCCATTAGACCCAAGTCCAATGGCCAGCTTGTGTGCACTGCAAGGGCCCCAGCTGACCAGGGATAAACACATCACAATTGCTTCTCCTCTCCTGCCTTCTAGAACCCAGTCTCCTAGAACAGGCTTGAAAACCAACGCCATGGGAGGATCAGAAGGCTTTGCAAGCCTGGCTTCTGAGAGGTTTTGAACCTCACTTGGCTACAGCCTCTACAGATACACAGAAGCTTTAAGACACGAGGAAGACGCAACCAAAAAGCACTGCCAGCCCTGCTAGCTGCCTCTTCTTGGTGCTGTCACATTTTCCTCCTTGTACCAGCAAAACAGCAGCTCCAGGAGAAGCAAAGTTGTTATCACACCACAGGCTTATGCCTGAAGAAACGCAAACTCAGTAACAGTTTATGTTGCCAGAACCCAACATTAATCTATGCACCTAGAAAGCAGATAGTGCTCAGCTTAACTCCTACTCAAATGCACAGCATCATTCAGGCTAGGGAGCCATGGGGGAGAAGATACAGCACAGAAGAAGCCACAGTGCTGCCACTACCTGCAAAAAACATCCTATTTCTCTCGTTTTTCTCTCCTTTCTTGTGTGAATTGAGAAAAATATTAGAACTATCAATATTAGTGCAACTGACTGCACTTAAGTGAATTAGGTCCATCCCTATCTATGACTTTATACACTAATAATATCTAGTTTAAGCTAGTAAAAATGCAAGAAGAAATTCTAATTCTGTCCATATATATTAAATCAGGTCTTAATCTTTCCCTCAGCCATTTGATTTTTAGGAAATGATAAGGAAAGCATTTACAGTAAGAGTGCTTTTCAATAAATCATCATTAATCATACATGGGCTCTAAATGCATCAAACAACTCTGGCACACAATTAGGCAACTAATTACGCTGACTTGGCAATTCCATCCTTAAATGGACTTACCTGCCCCCCAGATCCACCTGATCATTTCAGGGGGGTTATTTACTTG
>JAVHNF010059493.1:19395-33077 GCA_034783455.1 Micropsitta finschii | reverse complement strand
TTCCTTCCTTCCTTCCTTCCTTCCTTCCTTCCTTCCTTCCTTCCTTCCTTCCTTCCTTCCTTCCTTCCTTCCTTCCTAAAGTTGCTGACTTTATTTCACAGTTTATTTTCCCCAGTTCTAGAGACCACAAGTCTAGCTGATACCGTTAAAAACAAACTGCCAGCTTCCAGAGTTGGGTTATAATACAGCACAAGGAGGGAAGGAGGAAATACCCAAGTTTCTTAAAGGATACTGTTAGAAGTTTTTTACCAAGTTTTCTTGTTCTTTTGTGCCATTTTCATATGTTACAGACATACACTTTCATAAGATAAAGTTTGTTTAAAGAGGATTTGTGAATATCTACCAAAAAAAAAGTATGATCAAGGTAAAATGATTGCAGTATTGTAGACCTGCACTAATTCTAAGCAACCAGAGGGAAAAACATATTCTAATGGTATTTGAAAAATAAGAAAACTGAAGAAAATAGGAGGAAAGCCTGGAACTAAACAAGACTTTAGTCACATCTAATCCACCTGGAAAAAATCCAAGAATTCATCCATTCACATTTTAACAATTTAACAACAGGAGTGGTATCACAAATCATTTTGACCATTTTGTCTAGGAAAACAGTTACAGTGAATTATTTTTTACAAATGAAATTCCTCTGATAAGAACATTTCAGTGTTGAGAACATTCAAAAGAAGCATGTTTGTACAATAGCAAAGGTTTATTTATACTAGTGCTTATTTCTATGGTTTTAAATGGCCTCAGTATGGTTTTGGTGTTGGATTTAGTGTGGTCTATAAAACATTGTTCCATGTACCACTTATTTCTGTACAGCAGGTTTTATAATGGTTCTTAGATTTTCTCATATTTTCAAGTTAAATTTATGATTGTGATATTGTATCAAGTACCCTTGTACACAAATCCTCTGTTCAGCAAAGCTGAATCCAAAGGGACTTAAATGTGTGTGTTAGAGCTGTGCTGGGTGGCATCCAACAGCTGTTTAGTCTTCTTGAGATGTCTAATCTCAGGTGACAGGAAATTCCAGCATAGGAATTTGGGCTTTAGAAACTCTGAAACAAACCCTTCAGTCTCTGCTCTGGCAAAGTCACCATCAAAAAATGCACTGCTTCTCTTAGCAATATAATGTTAGAAAGGGTTAATCTTTTTTTATCCAAGTCCAACACCTGCTGTGTAACATAAGTAAACAGGGTCTTACAGATGAGCAGGAGTTTCCTTAGGGTAGCAGTGTAGGTTAGAAAAATGCATCAAAGGCAAAGTCTGAATGTCAGGGCTTTCACATGTCTGTCAGCAGGATTCGAAGAGGGACTTAACATGAAAATCAGATCTCAGAATGCAATTTATTTTTACTGTTCTATCACAAAATGAATGCCTTTGATTATATATTCTGTTTGAGAACTGGTGTATGACCCCAGTTTAATGGTTCCTCTTTATGTTTGCCCCTTTGATCATTTGCAGAACATTTTTCCTAGTGCTTGTCTGCTTAATATTTCCTCTGTAAATCAAAGGTGACTGAAAGCAACAGAAGAAAGGAAGTGATATTTGCCATTGTTGATGACAGATTTTCAAACTAAAGAAAGCAAGACTATTTTAGTAATAGCAAGAAAAATCTGAAGTGGTGGAAGACCAGATGCTATTTGTGTGTTTTAATTTCCTGCAAAAGTTGTAGTGACAGAAAAGCAGATAAATCTAAACTCCAATATGCCTTAGAATTTTTTGAATGTGCAGGTTTTTTGGTTCATCTTCCTTTGATTAACAAACACTTTCAGCTCAACAGCAGCTCAGTTTCCCCAGAGAAGGGGAAGAACTGGGGACAATGAACCCCTGAAGGTTTTTGCACTTCTGCTTGGAGCAATGGAGCTGCTGCCAGTGATGAAGAATAGTTAGCAGCTTCCTAACTAGTATAAAAACCTCTAATCCTATAACTAAAGATACTTTACACTCCCTGGCCTTGATTATCTCAGCTTCTGCCTACTCTCATTTCTCTTCTTGAAATACGATCACCCTTTTTGCAGCTTACCAAGGAGTTATGACCCATAATTTGAAAAATATATGTGAATTAATTGTATAGCTCAGGGATATCTCAGTTGTCTTGTATTTGCCAGGGACAAATTGTCATATGTGTCTGTTTTCTAAGAGTAAGAACCATCACTAACCACAAGATTCAACTAATGGCACATATTTGTAAATTTATATCCATTACCAGTTTGAAGAAGTATTTAGTGTATTTGAAGCCATATAAATGTTTTGACCAATTATAAGCTTTAGTTTTGTTTTGCTTTGTTTTTTTCTTTTTTTTTTTTTTTTTTTTCCTATTCTCAGATAACGGAATTGTGCTGAAAGTTATTACAATTTATAATCAAGAGACAGAATCAATGGAAGAAGTCATTCTTGAAGAGCTGCAAGTATTCAAGGTGAAATGTGCTGTATATGAATCATATATACAAGTCTTGAATTTTCTGCAGAAATAAATATCTAAAAATATCTGAGGATAGTGAAATATATAATAGTTGTGTGCAGAAAGATTTCTAATGATCCAGTTATTTTATGACAGGAAATCTCTGTTTTCAACTGAAATTTTTCTGAAGTGGAGTTATAGCCCAAGTATTTTCAATGCATGCATGTTGCATATTGCAACTTTTAATCAGAAACTCGATGCATTTAATTCAATTTTCTCTCACATCCAAGTAAGTATTTAAATAAGTACAGAATGTTTACATGTGCAAAAATGTGCCTACTACAATCCTGAATGCTTAAAATGAAGTCCAGATAAAAAAAAAAAAGCCTAATCCTCAGAAAGAGTGAATCAGTTAATCTGTTTTTACAGTGGGCAAACCTAAGATCTAGTGAGGCAAAACTCTGTTCTGTTTAAAAATAGTCCATATCTAAAGTCCAGTATTAAATGTGGCAAAGCTAATATAGTGAAATCCACCTAGAAAGTATTCACATCCTGCTACGTTAGCCACATAGGTAAAGTAGGATACTAATATCCAAGTTTAGATATTCAAATCTGGCACCTATATTTAGGCAGTGTAATCATTAACTTGTTGCCTGGAGAAAAAAATCACAGAAATTGATAAAGCTGGTTTTCAATAGACCTATTAGAGGCTATGTTTTGTCCTTGCTCCAGGAAGCAGGAGCAGAGGGTAGAAAGGACAATGCTACCAGAAGGAATTCCTGCTATTTTTATCTTATCTTCAATGAACGTTTTGTTATAAAGACACTCCACTTATCACTTTCAAGTAGGACAAAAGAGATTTAGTGGTTGCAAGAACTAATACCATGTTTGACAGCAAAATTGTAATGCTCCTGTGGCTCCAGTAATCCTGAATTAAGTGTTGGGTGGTTGTCTTTAAATAAGCTCTTTTGAAGCAATACAGTCAGTGTCCTCTTTCTGCAGCATCAGAACTTAAAGAGAAGCAAAGTATCTAGCAAAGCTGATATAATAAGTAAACATCAACACTAATTTACCTACTTTCTTGTCATAGCAAAAAAGATACTATTTTTCTGAGCAAGGAATATTTCCTATTTTCTAGGTGCCAGTTCCTATTATTTCTATGGAAATTTCTTCAAAAAGGGTAAGTATTTGACAAGTTTGAAATGTGAAGATTGTGACTTAAATGTAAGTAAACTATAAACTGTATAGACAGACAGATGTACATCATCTATTATGAGACCTTTTCTGATACATGTAATCCTTTTGTAATACAAAGTGATAGTTATATTCTCTGTTCTTTTCTGAATTATTTATATTTTTCAACTCTAATGTTAAATCCCCTAGTTCACACAATCATGCTTATCAAAGCAAGTAAAAACCATCTCGTTTCAGGAGTTACTGGCATATTAATCACAGTAGGGAATAGCTTGGTGGATATGGCAGCTCACAGAAAAATTCCTTGCTGATAAATGCAGACAGACTTCAACCCCACAAGAATATCAGTGCAAAAAGAGCCTTGCTGGCTCTCCCACGTGCTCAGTTGCCCATGAAAGGCAGGGCTTTTGGATCTGACTCGTTTTGTCTTTCTGCTAGTTTCTGTTAATATAAACACTCACTCTTGTATATAGACTCTCATCTCTACCATATTATCATATCATCTCAGGATGAAGCCATTATAAACATAAGATCTTAATAGATCTTAGACATCTGGTGCAACATAGGTGCACATAAACATAGTGAAACACAAGTAACAAAGACTGAAAATTGCATTAATAGGAGGTGTGAGTGTGCCCCAAAAGATCATTTTAGTACTGGTATCTATCAACTTGCACTCTCTCTGTAGGTAACGCAGAAAGACAAACTCCTCTGATGGTGACTCAGGGGAGGATCTTAGGTGTAAATGTTCTGAATTATTTCCTAGATCAATCTATTTTTTTTTTTCCCCATTGACTGTGAAAGCAGCTTCAGAGACTAGATTGTCTAAATGATTATTTAGAGAAAAACTTCAGTGTCATTGCAGACATTTGCATTACCTTTAGCTACCTGTGAAATGTCATGCTAAATGGTTGTGTTGGAAGGGTAAAGAGGTGCTACTGTATAAAACAGAAAGTAGTCTTTTGCCATTAGATCCTGCTCCTGAGAGGGCTGCTAAGTTTGCTAATTCAAGTGTCTGGAAGATCTGAAGATAATTGTAAAAACACCCCCAGAGCAATCCTGTGGTTGAAAGATAAAACTACCTGTAAAAGTAGCTTAACTTTTTCAAGATATCAATGAGAAGACTAGAGAGAACAGAATAATCAAACATAAAACTTAATCAAACAAAGTGACTTCCTAGTGTAAGTGTATAGAGATTCTTGAACACTGATAGCTGAGAAATATGAGATTAAATGATTAAATAATCAAATTCACCTTGTTGCATGTAGATAAACTTAATCTTGAAATAGAATAGTTTTCTGATACCGAGGACAATTAAATGCTGGAATATGTGTTAGGGACAGAGTTGGCACTAAGTAATGATCAGAAGCATAAGAGTTATGTGAAAAATGTTACGTAGCTTGAGCTTTTTGGCTGGTATCTTTTGAACTTGGACTTAGCGAGCCTGTGGAGAGCTGCTTGCTAGCTTTGTTGTAACATCCTTATAACACTAACCAGTCTTCACTAAGTCAGTGGTACAATAAAACATCATGTTTCAGGGCTGAGCTAGTTATCTGCCCTGGCTGGGAAGGAATGTTCTTTGATGTTCAGTCAGCTAGATATAGAGTGCTTCTCGCCCTCCTCTGATGGACCAAGACTTAGGGTAGTCTTCAACCCTGCTAAAAGATGAAAGAGAAAAATCCCATCTCATATGTCTAATTGAAAGCGTTGTTCATGTCTTCTGGGACAATCACACTGCAGTCTTTACAGACAAGAAAGAATTCCCCTCAAAAAAGGATCCTAGGTTTCTTTTTCAATCCAGTTGGCAGACTGAGCTCCTGCTACTATAATCTGGTTTATCTCAGCTGAAAAAGTCTTCAAGCATTGCTGTTGCCAGTCTCTCACAGGCTCTTCCCCTGACATTCTGCATTTAGATTTCTGTGATCTAAACAGATATAGAAGGTGTAATTAGGGAGCGAGAATGGACTATCTGGATTAAATTTCATGTTTTGTGATAGGTAAATAAAACTAACAGAGATACCAGTATTTTCCAGCTTTAAACTATTTCAAAATATCAGATTTTGGAAGCTTGGTCTAAGAGTGGGAATTATGGACTAATTTTAGCCATTAGGTTAAGCACAGCTTACATGTTCGTTAGGAATCTTTTCTCTGACTGGTAAAACCATGAAAGTGAGCTGTGCAGAAGCAGTTCCTACAGCAATGCACACTGCATATTTCTGTATTCAGACCATTTACATTCACCAGCAATAGGATTTTTTTTCTCAAATCCCTGTAAATTCAAGCTTTTCTTTTCTGAATTTATTATGCCAGCATCTCAAGAATTAGATTGATCATCTTTCATTTGATTTGAAAAGGACATTTATGTGAACTCAGGAGATTCAAACAGCCTTAGCACTAATGCTGCAAAGAAACCCCAAACTCTGCAAATAAATACTAAATAAGCAGATTATGACTGGCTAACTTGTAAAGAAAGACTGCACAGCAGCAGGAAAAAACAAGCAAACAAGCAACAACAACAAAACCTCCAATCATCTATCTCCTGTGACTGAGGGATTATGCAAATCATACGGCACAACTGCTTACTTGTATATGTGATCATACTGTAAGTAGCTAGCTCAAGAATTAAACTTACTTGATAATTTCCATATTAAGATTGAGATTGCTTATAGTTCCTGCAAATTTGAATTTCTTTGTTCAAAGTCTTTCATGTCAGGTGTTTTTCTGCAGATGTTAGGTGACAGAGTAGTGTGAAGAGGGAAGCATTGGAAAAAAATCCCAAGGAAGAAAAATAAACTTAAAATCCTGCTTATTCAAACACCAATCTTACAATCTGATACTTCACAAGTGAGGAAATGTCAAAATAAACTTGTTCATTTTACCTTCCTTCTGTTCCTCTGTCCTCATGTGGGAGAGTTTAATCTGTAATCAGATATTTTCCCACAGAGTAACTCTGCCTCCCTCTGGGCACAGGCTGGATACACAGCTGGCAAGCAATGATGAAGCCAACATTTCTTAAATAACTCTGTTGGTAACATAAACTTCAGTGGAAATTCTAGGAATTTAATCGTATACGATGTGTTTTTTCCAGCAACAGCTCTATGTTGGATCTGAGTCTGCCATAGCACAAGTGAAGTTCCACCAGTGTAACATATACGGCACTGCCTGTGCTGACTGCTGTCTTGCTCGAGACCCATACTGTGCCTGGGATGGGATCTCCTGCTCCCGATACTATTCCACAGGAATGCAGGCAAAGAGGTGAGAACTGCTTATATCCTTTTTTACAAAATACCTTTGTAAAGTGTTTCTACTGCAACACAAAGTACTTTGTATCCCTCCCCCCTTAGAAAAATAACTGAGCAGTGAGAAGATAGGTAGGCTGCTAATTTATCAGCACAGCCTTTGGGGATTGCAAAGGAGAGAAAGCAACAAGATGGCATAAACTGCAGTACCAGAAATATTTCTATGAATGAAGCAATGGCACATAGCAATTATTTGCAGTAGGTTTTAAACAAACCTCTATTTCCTTCTATATATTTTGGTGTGCAAAAGAAAGATGCTTTACAACATCAGAGACATAGTTTGGTAGTATTATAAAGAAAATATATCACACTGCAATAACATATATAACAGCATTACCAAAAAAAAGCAAAGAAGAATCTGTGTTAATAGCCAAATATCTTCACAGCCAAAATGAAACCAGAGTATCTGCCAAAGCCAACATTAAGTTTAGGCTTTCTCCAGTGAATCTATAAAGCCTGTGCAAACCTCATGAAGTTCAACAACTCCAAGTACAAAGTCCTGAAACTGGGGTTTCTTGTTCTTGTTATGCACACCTTATCTTTCCATGAACCTGGATGCACTAAAATAATGCACTGCTGGCTCTAGCCAGGCACAACAGACATTTCTGTGGATTTTTCTAAAAGATAATGAGCACAGTCATGTTACATTGCAAGCAGACCTAAGGGAGGAAGTGACCTCCAGTTGTATCCTCAATGTGAGAAGAGTCTGGATAAATAATAAGAGCTCAGATTAAGACAGATGAGCAGCTGTGTAGCAGGCCAGGGAAATTTAATTGCTACCACATAAGTAGAAATTGGATTATCATAATTATAAAGCATATATTATCATATATGCTTTATTATATCATAATAATATATAATATCATATATCATTATCATAATTATAAAGCATCTCATCCAATGATGTATAAGACATTTGGGGAAGGGAGTGGGATAAAATATTTCCCAGCAGCCTGGTAGGCTGCTATATCAGCATTTACCTTGTTCTGCAGGCTACTTATTGTCTAAGAAAAGATAAGAGAAACTTACTCAGTACTGAACTCTGTTGTGCATTTTAAATGTATTTCTCACCTAAGACAATTTCCAGAGTAGGAGCCTCTAAGTCCCCTGACACACAGATTTATCCAGGGTTGAGTGATTTGGGCAGCACCCCAGGTATTTTCCTGTCCCTTACCTCCCCAGCATTCAGCACATCAGTCTCTAAAATAAGAAAATACTGCTGTTATCACCCTTCTTCTCTTAAGGTAAGCACTGCATCAGTGAAGAAGGATTTGCACTCAGCTGAATGATCTTGATGTCTGCAAAACTTGTTTTACATATAAGAGTTTGGGGAACAGCCAGAGAGGGACGGATGGCCTTTGCTTTGTTCACTTTGTCTCATAGCTGAATATCAGAGCATTTTAAACTTACGAATTTACAATAACTGTTTGGTACATGGAGAGACAGGGAGAACTACTCAGGCCATGTGTATGGAAGCTGATTTAAGTTGCCTCCCATTGGGTACCAAGTGGACAGCACTGCTGGAAAAAGAAGTTCTCATTAGACAACATGGAGTTTTCTGATGCCAAGTGACCCTGAACAAGTGATAATATTGCCATGGCTGCCTTTTGCTCCAGCCACTATTAATGCCACATCCTAGAGTGTACATATCTTAATTTGGCCTTGTCTCTGGGCTTCATATTTCTGCTCAAGCTGTACAAGTAATGTGAATACAAGAGGCATTGGAGAGCACTTTGCTTCCCCTGTTCCTGGCAGCCCTCCCCCCTTCATTGGAACTCACAGAGCTGTGACTTACATTACAGCACACTTGAGCTGGTTTTAATACCACCTCTATCTATCTGTTCAATATGTTTGCCTCCCTGGGGGTTGCATTGTAAAATGGGTGCAGCATATACCTTTCTAACTGACCTTTGAAACAGCATACATCAAATTTAATTTGTTTTTAAATCCTGGCCTTGCAGCAGCCGACCTTAAAAGTCATGTCAATATTTGTTTGATGTAAGATAATTTTGTCTGTAGACATTTATCCTTGCTGATTTAACTGCATAAAGAAAAGGGAAATGAAGAAAAGAACTTGAGGCAAAAATCTTTACCGATGCCGACTGAATTGGCATGTTCAAATATAGTATTTTAAAATAGGCCTTCTCGAATTAGGTGTTGGAAAGATTCGTGTGTGTGTTTTCCTCATGCTATTATAACTGATGCTTACAGCCGTTGATCTTAGCCCTGGAAAATTATTCCCCAAGAAATTTCTAAATTGTTATTTTGTCTGGTCAATGATTGTGAATGTATCAAAAGGGAAAACGAAAAAAGAAAGATATAAAAGAAAAAGAGAGAATTTGCTGTTAAGTGATTCGAGTCCTGATTCAGGAGCCCACTCAATTGGCAACTTCTTTATTAAAATCTATTATTCTTTCCTATGATATTCAAGTTGTATATTTTCACATTTGTTCCATGGCTTCAACGAAGAGCTGAACAGCATTTTACCGAGGTGGTTTGGTGGGGCTTTTTTTGTTTTGGTTTTATTTTAAGATGGAAGACATGCAGTAAAGCTAATGCTGGGATTTCTTTGATGCTTTTAAGTTGTATCAGATGTTAATTATCATACATTAATTAAGATTGCTGAGGTGAGGAGGTAGCACAAGACTAATCAGATACTCATTTTCTAACAAAAGGGGAAAGCAATAAATATTTGTGATGGAAAAATAACTTGCTGGCTGGTAGCAGTTATTAGTACTGTTTTTCCATGATGAGATTGTAGCGTCGTAAATTATCTTGTTTCTCTTCCCTCTGACCCCACAAAAAGGCTGGCACATGGTGACAAATTTGCTGTGTATGTGACCCTGGGAGGCTTTGTGTATGAAGAAAAGGAGGGAGACACCTGATAGAAGCAGAGGCACCTGTGTGACAGAAAAAGTTAACCCACCAAAATCAAGGTCAGACAGTGGATGACTGATAACAAGAATTTCTCTCACAGTGCTGGAGGCTTATCAGGGCAAAGTGACAGAGGAGAATGAAAACTGTGAATGCTTTAATTAGTCACAGGATATGAGATTAATTCATCTAACTTCAAATGTGTAATGATGAGTTTGCTGGGTTTGGGCTTGTCCAACCTCTCTCTCTAACTCACAGAGAGAGATGGGCACTTGAAGGAACAAAACCATCTCAGGACAGGATGTTCACTTTCAGACAGCTCAAGCTAGGTGCCATGAAATCTGGCCAAGTTGCATACCAGCTGTCCATGTCAAAAAAAGTACAGCTCTAGGGTATATTGGTACAGGGCTAGGGAAGAGATGAGGGTATCAAAAAGGTCTCAGAAGACGTTATCTAGAATACTTGGTACAGTTACCCGAGTTCAACTTATCTAAAATGGGGGGCAGCACAGCTGCATCCATACAAACATGAGTTCAGAGATGTCTTACACTGGAGGATACTAAAGCATAGAGGAAGAAGAAAGTGGGGCTGAAGTTCCCACAGATTTCCTGCAAATCCCCCTGTAAGCATGAGCCCCTTTAAACCCTTTTACTCTTTTTCAAGGTAGAGAATTCATACTTCTGGGGGAAGGAAATTTTGCCAAGGTGATCAGCCCATCACATAGGAGGAGGCTAAACAGATGTGTTGTATCTACCAAAATGAAAGATCAAAATGGTGTGTGGAGGCATTCCTTAGCTGTGCCAAGTAGGAGGGATGAGCAAAAGCCTGCTCTGACACAAGAGCAAATGGGTATGAAACTTTATAGCCTGTGGCTATGTGGTTCAAGAGAGAGAATGACAATAGGAGAGTGTCAGGGTTCAGGGGCTGCAGTTGCATCATGTATGAAGAGAGCTGAGATTGTTTAATATGGAGAAGGGAAGACTGCAAAGACCTAATTATTGGTTTTAAGGACCTAGAGGGAATTTATAGAGAAGACAGAGCCAGATTCTTCTCAAGGTTACACAGTGAAAGCATGAGAGGCAGCAGTCACAAGCTGCAGCAAGGGGAATTATGACTGGTATAAGGAAAAAGATTGTTCAAAGTGAGTGTGGTTAAACAGTGGGAAAGCTGTGCTGGAGCCTCATGCATTGATGACAAGAAACTCTCTTGTAATTTAGAATGGATATAATTATTAAAGCAACACAATCAATTAGATTGGAAGGGACCTGTGGAGGTCACCTAGTCAGGTCTCCTGCCGAAAATTCCCACATCAAGTAGGGCTGGTGAGGGCCTTGTCTAGCTGAATGTTGCCAAGGATGGAGATTGCACAACTGCTCTGGGCAGCCTTTTACCAGGCTTAACAGCTCTCCCTGCAAAGATCCTGAATAGGAGGATCCTGTTGACTTCACAGGCAGTTGGATGGTGGCCTAGCTGAGGCAGAGTATTTGTTTGCCATCTTTTTCTGAAGTAACTGTACTAACAAATTCAGCATTTCAGCTGTTCCATGTTTTTCCTCAGTTATCGAGCTGTGTGGCGTTTGTCTCTTGTGTCACTTCTTATCTAGACAGCAATTTTTCTTCTTTAATTATGCCTTTTACTTATTCAGTAGAATGTGGTTGTAGAAATCTTATGCAAATATGAACTGAATGGTTTTCCTGTCTAATTATAGCTCCATTTAGATGAGACTAATATCAGTGGTACTGAGCACCGGCTGAATTAAATACTGAATTTATTCATCTAATGAAAGCTGAAGGACAGATTCTTTGCTTTACAGCATACAACATGGGTGGTTTAGCTGTCGGTTCAGAGGACAGAAAGAGAATTTTTGCATCAACAGTTCACTTCCCTGATACTGCAGGGAGCTCTCTCTTATCTCTTTCACAAACTTAACAAGCTTCCATCTTACTTGCTCTCACTGTGCTTTTGAAAAGCATTGTGGATAAAGAACAGAATTAAACCTAGTGTTTATAACAGCGTCATGCAGCCATTCATCATGTACTGAACTTCATATTGTAGATGATGTAGTACCTGTAATATAAATGTTTGAATGCAGGTAATGGAGTGTGAAAACGTATGCTTATAGCAGTATGAATAGCAGGACTTGGAACCATTTCTAGGCATGGACATCAGTCCTCAGCATTCTGATTGATTTGGAAAACTCATTTGGTTATGTTCCACTGCTGTTAGTTGTTATTCTAGCAATAGTTTCTATTGGTTCTCATTTGTTTTGTTTGCTAGATTTCACTTGTAGTACAAAGTTGTAATAACAGTTCTATTGCTTCTTAAGTACCAGTACACTTAGAGTTACTGAAATGTCACTATAAATAGTCACTCAAAGGAGTGTACACTGAAGTCTGTATTTATATGTATTGTGGAATAATGAATGTGCAGTCCTACTCTGAGCTAGAACTTATCAGCAAGTGACGTATTTTGAGATACATTTTGATTTTTTAATAAGTGTTCCAAATGTGGTGGTGGTAAAAAGCAAAGCAAAAGCCTTTTTTCATAAGGGGGAATTGAAGAGTTTGTTTAAATTACTTTATTGTATTTATGCATTATTTAAAACAGTGATGGAAATATGCAACATGCACTGATGTACCTAAAAGAAAACTCCTAAAGAAAAACAGAAAAAAAGCAAGCAGTTTCTGAAAACAGCACCCTGGACTGGCATCTGGTTTCTTTGCTAATTTTTACTAGGTTGTAGTTCTTTTGACAAGAGGGAGTTCTCTAACTCATTGTAGATAGATGTGCAGTCTCCACATTGAGTGCATGTCTGATGGGTCATTGGAATTATCATCAAGGTGTTTGGGTTGTTTGGTTCCTGCTGCTGTTGTGTCACTGGACAGTCTGATGCCAGCTGCAGCAAGGATGTGGGTAGGTATTTTATACAAAGTTAAATATTTGTCTAGCAGGAATAAGGCCTTGAGGCTCTGAACTGGCTATTTCCATGATGATGAGTGAAGTTAGATAGCAGTAAATTTTGAACACTGACAGCTTCTCCTGGTCTGACCCACTCTGAGCTTGAAGACCTTCCAGGCATCATACAAAAGCTACTTGTGTAAGAGATCTGGGCTGGAGGATGGATGGCATGCCCTTGGCAGCCAGTATGTTTCCAGATCATTTCCATTTGTATCGTTACCCAGCTGAGGTAAAATGTTACTTCCATTTGTTGGGTTGGTTTTTTTCAGGTGGCTGCATGGTAGAGTTTATTTGCATAGTGGTACTTTTGTCACTGCTCAGTTCATTTTAAATCTGATTTGTTTCAGAGAGCTCAGGCCTTTTAAATGACCACACTTTTTTCCAATGTTAAATCCAGTTAAACCAGCCTAGAATGAATTGGAGCACTGGCCTAGAAAGGAAAGGCTTCACAGCCCATTACCAGTCCCCTGGGCCATCTCATCCCCTCGACTGTTATATAATGTTTGCTTAATGTAAAATTTCCATATAAACCAAAACAAAGTAAAACCCGAGAAGCAGAACAGCAGCTCTTTGGCATGAAGATATTAAAATGTGAAGGTAGTGAAAATGAGATTTCCTGTTATAAGTGCATTAGCAACCTTAGGGGAACCCTCAGTGGGGGAAATGCCACAGCAGTGAGAAAAGGCTTGACTCAGAGGAGGTGAAGGAACGTGTTTGGCAGTGTGGGCTGGAGTCGCTGGGGAGTTTTGTTTTCAGCTTCAAGGGAGAGGAGGCCCTCGTGGGAGCCTGTGAAATTGCTAAAATAAGTGCTCTGGGCCAGTCTGTCACTGTGCGTGTTACCAAGTATGTCTGGGCAGGAGTGTGTCACTGTGTGAGTTACTGAGGATTGCTATGCATAAGTAAGCGCGTCATTTTGTGAGTCACTGAGGATTTCTATGCATGAGTGACTGTTTCTG
>JAVHNF010059491.1:13663-40162 GCA_034783455.1 Micropsitta finschii | reverse complement strand
GTAAATGAGGATGAACCAAAACATGCCGCATGAACCGAAACATGGTGGGGCACTATTTTTGATTTATTATGGGTTTTATTTCGGTGTTGTAAGGCACCTGCTAATTACAGATGGATTCTTAATTTGCCAGTGATGAAGGGCAGATGATTGAAAAGTTGCTGGCATACTTGTAGACAATAGATGCTATGACATTAGTAGTAATAGTGTTGCAGCCATGATGGGGCAGTTGCACATCCCAGGCAATTGCTGTATGTAGAGTGGATGTCTTTTACTAGGTTAACTTCTACAGTTAGAATAAAAGACATAAAACTTTGGCACTTCTTAACTGTTGTGGACAAATGTTAAGCCCTGAAATAGAATGAATAATTTTTGGCCTAAATTTTCCTCCTTTTTAATAAAAATAACATTTCCTTACAGT
The DNA here is from genome assembly GCA_034783455.1 of Micropsitta finschii. Lineage (NCBI taxonomy): Eukaryota > Metazoa > Chordata > Aves > Psittaciformes > Psittacidae > Micropsitta > Micropsitta finschii. The sequence continues at coordinate 39,744 of JAVHNF010059491.1, read as the reverse complement.
TTTTGCCAGAAACAGTAATGTGTTGTTCTAGTCATGCATGTAAGTCCAAATGTTAAACTGGCTGCTTATTAACTATGTGTATGTGACACCAACTGCTGTATTTCAAATGTTCAGGATTAGAGAAATGTTAAAACAAGACAAAATTGATTGGAGTTCAACAAATATTTTCATCTTTAATACTGTAAAGACTTTTTGTGATGAGAGGATGCAAAATGTACTTGGAAAACCAGACCAGACTCGCCAGCATTCTCTTTATTTTATTGAAATATTGTGTCCATCAGCTGAAGTATTCTGTTAGTTTCAGAAGTTCCCCTTGATAAAATCACTACATAAAAATTTGTCACTTATCCTTCCTCTTCAGCTATTTGGTGATGTTTGTTTCCATTGCAATCGTGTGATTGAAGGAGATGGTAAGCACTTTTCTGTTTCCTTAATGTTCTTTTCTGATAGGAGTCCTCTTTAAAAGTGGAAGTAAATGGAAAACAGCCCCCTGTTGCATCCTTGATTGTTCTTATTAAAATAATACCACCCATTCAGAGATGAGAATACCACCCATTTAGATCAGAGATGAGGCTAGAATTGATTAGCCAGAGATCGAGTGGTAAGAAAACTTTACAGCAAGCATTTCATGACAGTAAAAGACCATTCAGTGTCTGAAGAGAACCGTGGTCAACTGGAAACCCTTTAATGACATGCAAAGGCCAGGAATGCTGGGAGATGCACAGAAGTGGCTTCTTGCCTCACCAACTTCCAAAATAGGGCATATGTAATGGTGAGAATGACCACACAGGCATCTCCTTAAGCGAGTTTAGGAATCACGAACCAAATATGAAAAAGTATTTAGATATTGAAAGACATGGGTGGGCACCCTAAGGGATTTTTTAAAAGTGCCTAGTTCCTGTTATGTCAGTTTGGTTCTTAGAGTATCACAGGCACATGTGTGTTGAAATCTAGGCTGATGATAATGTTACAAGCCCAGTAAAAATCGTTCTTGGAAAGATATGTCCTGTAGAACTGGCAGAACTGGAAGCAAGTGATTTAAGTTTTTTTGGGGGTTGTTGTTTGTTTCTTGTTTGTTTTTTGAGGGGAGGTGTTGTTTTGTGGGGGTTTTGGGACAACCAGGTATGATGAAAGCAAATTATTCTACCGGAAATAATGCAACATTATGTGCCTATTTACCCCTGCCTGAAGTAAATACTATAATGTTAGCCTAAGCCAAAGCCATTAGCAAAGTAGGAGGAAACCTGCAGTGTGTAAAAAGAGGCATAAACTAGATTATAGTCATGTAACTATAGGGTAAGACCTACATTCCAGAGGTGTGCTTTCCCCACATTTTCTGAACTGGACCTGCAGAACAACAATCCAAAACACTTTAGGGGAAACAGTGTCCTCTTCTTCAATAAAATCCTACAGAGATGAGCGAAACTGGAACTTGAGGTGAATGAATAAATCCAGTTTGCCCCATAACTACATTTCTGTATAATTCTAATCTTTCACCCTATTATCTGACACCCATGTTGTATGTTTTGGTCTCTGTGGAAATGAACAGAATATAGTGTAATTCAGTAGTTTCTTGATTTTCAGTGTATGTCTTCAATTACAGTTCTTCATTTATGCACACAAATTTGACACTGCTGTCACAAATTATGAATATCCAATATTATTCTCTCTCTGACTGGTGAAACAGACATCTGTGGCAGCAGTTTTTGAGTGTCTATGATTGTTGCTTGGGAACAAAGACTTTCATCTGACTAGTACTATTTTGGCAAGCAGTGGAATAACTGCATCTGTGGACATGCTTGTCCCATAGTGCAGGAAAAACGCTCTGCATGATAATGCTCTGGTTCTGTTTGTTGTTGACAAAATACTGTATTTTATGAGAAGACCATTGTCCTGCATCCTCTAACTTGGATTAAGAAGAGAAACACATTTTGGCAGGGAAAACTGAGAAGGTGTATTAAAAAAGAGAGAAAAAACACTTATTTTCTCTCCAAGGCAAAGAATAAAAATATGTCCAAGTTTGTCTTGATCAAGTAATTTACTCCATGAGTCCACAGATATTTTCACCTTGGTAGTGCTGATTTACCAAAAGTGTCCTTGGGCTGTGCGAGTGCTACTGTTGATGGCACTGCAGTCTGAACTGGACCTGAGAAATGAAACCATAAACACAATTTTGCTGGATTGGTCTTCAGCTGAAAAAGTTTCCTGATGAAGTTGAAAACACAGCATTATAGAACAGTTGCCTAAGGTCAGTATGCTATCAGATGAGTTGGAGGCAAGAAACAGGAGGCAGAAGGAGGTTAAATTGGCCTTGTCTCAGTTTTATCAATGCTCACAGTCCTGCTACACTACACTCCCATGTGCCTTTCTCATCTTGCCACATTATTCTTGTAATCCATAATACTTGATATGAGAATCGGATGACTGTTCTTCATGCCTCGTGAGCATGTGAGCTTGAAATTCCTGTAACAAGGTTGTGGGTTTTTTGGTTGTTGTTGTTTTTGGGTTTTTTTGTTTTGTTTTGGTTTTTTTTGTGTGGTTTTTTTTTTGTTTGTTTGTTTTGTTGTTTTGTTTGTTTGGTTTTGTTTGTTTGGTTTTGTTTGTTTGGTTTTGTGGGTTTTCTTGTGTGTGTGGGTTTTTCTTTTGGGAGGGGGTTTGTAATGTTAATAATTTCTCCTTTTTTTCCCATCTCCTAGTTGTGTCTGCTCTGAATAAGGCATGGTGTGTGAACTGTTTCGCTTGTTCAACTTGCAACACTAAGTTAACACTCAAGTAAGTTTATCACTAAGAGTGATGCCTTCATGTGATGCCTTCAAAACATATCAGTGTTTATCTTCAGAGTGTAGATGTTCCTGTCGTGTAACTGTTACGGTATGAAAAAATATACAAGCAGCATTGAGAAAACATGCGCATCTTTCTTCCTCTTGCCCCACTTACTAATTTACATCTCGTTCAGCTCTCTGTTCAGGTCTTCCTTCACCTAGTGTTCTTAACTCTTCTCCTTTTCTGTCCTTTATTTTTTCTGTGTTTAACTCTAAAGGGATAAGTTTGTTGAAATTGATCTAAAGCCTGTCTGCAAACACTGTTATGAGAAAATGCCAGATGAATTTAAGCGACGACTTGCCAAACGGGAACGTGAAGCAAAGGATAAAGAGAAGCAGAAAAAGAAAAAGCCAATCTGTTTGTAAACTTTTTTCTCTTCTCACCACCATCTCTGCTCCTTTCTTCTTTGGTCAGTGCTAAGGATGCTTTTGTTTTGAGTTCTTGCATGAATTTACGGCATTCAAAACCAAAATATTTTTCACATGACGGCAACTTGAAATCTTGTTATTCCATTATCTTATGTTTAGTCTGTTTAGCTCTTCAGTTAGTTTTTGAAGGCTTTTTAAATGCCACAGTTAAGAAATATGGGCATTTGGGTAAAAACAGGGCACCTTACTCAACAGGGTATGTGTAATTACTGCTTAAGGTGTATAACCTTGTAAAAGTAACTTCATATATATGTATAAATTGCAGTTGTAATTTTTTGCCTGTGCACATTTAATAGTGCACTTTTAAAATGTATTTTTCACTATCCCTGATGATAAAACTTTGCCTGTATTTTGCTTTGTCATTTTAGGAATAAATTTGTTGAGTTTGATATGAAGCCTGTCTGCAAAAAGTGTTATGAGAAGTTTCCTCTAGAGCTGAAGAAAAGACTGAAGAAACTAGCTGAAACTTTGGGAAGGAAGTAAAGACTTCATCTGCTCTCCTCCTCCTTTGTGAAAATCATATATATATTACATTTGGGTGAATGGGGCTGTTTTAAGGCTGCAGTCAGGCAACAAATGATGATGTATGCCTTCTATCAAATGAAGTTGTCTTAAGAGTCTCTGTTCTCTACATGAGAACATGTGTGCTTATTTGTTGATAAACAGACTGTATTTCTGAACTAAATTAAATACCTGCTCACCTGAAAGGTGTCTGACCCTGATAATGCAGTTGAACTGATGCAGGTGGCCCATTCTGCACAGTCAACTCTGTGGAATTTTACAGAGAAAATTTGCATGTGAATACCTGTGAAGAGAAACTGTGCAAATGTGTCCAACTTTTGGGGCACGTGTTGTCATTTATATTAACGAAAGTATTGACCTTCATATTAAGCAGGTACACAAAATGTGCCCAAGTCAAGTGACTTGGGCAAGAATCTAATATACTTCTCCTTGTTGGAAAAAATATGCTGGATTTCAGGCCAAGTTGTCTCATTAAGGAGCCTTGTTTCTGATGGTTTGATCAGATTTCTAAATACAGTCACTCTACAAATGACCTACTTCTTCTAGATTATGCTTACATGATGAATCTCTGTACATCAGGCTTAGCATGAAATACCTATATAAAATATGTATTCCTATTGCAAGAAATGAGCATACTCAGAACTACTTGAATTTTGCTATATTCCACTCAAAATAACACATTAACTTTTATATATGCTTTTGCATTCTATTTACTTTTTGTGCCTTATTCTGCTGGACCATACATAGCAGTGTTCTATTATATATATATATAGTTTTATTTTTTATTTCATATTTTTATGCAGAAATATATACAAGGTATTTTCAAAAGATAACATACTTTGCCTTAATTATGCAGGATGTGAAGTATTTTATTTCAAATGTGAACACCTGAACTTAATCAATGAAGTCTAGAAGCTAAATTTTTTCAGAGCAGTACTGAAAGTGCGTATTTCAGTGAACTGGCAATATTACTTTTACACCTAAGAGTGTAAATATACAAGGTTTGATCCTGCTAGGATCTACTTCTATACCCATCCTCAAGAACTGAGCTTACAAATCATCAGAATTCCTTATAACACGAATTGTTTTATACTATTGACTTCTGTCCATACAAATCTGTTTCATTTTTCCCCTTCTTATAGAAAATACAGTTACTTAGGACTTCTTGATGGTACTACATTATGAAGTACGCATTTTTATTTTGGTTTTTTTTTTACTTTTTTATGTATTAGTGACTTAAACAGATTTTATGTAATTACATCATAGGAAATAAAATTTTCTTTCCTGTTTATGAAAAATTAGTTGCTTTAAAACACCTGCTTTCCAGTGTCCTCAATAAAGGCTATGTTATTAAACCCCGTATCACCTCTCTTAAATGAGTGCTTGAGAAGGGTGGGAAAGCAGCTAGGCTCTCTCAGTTCCCTATGCTTTTACCTGTGAATGTATGTAAATACTTCCTTATTATCCTGATTTAAAGGAGACATGCGCCTTTCCGAAATACCTCACAGGAATTAGTTCTTAGGTTCATGAAAGAACCCACAGTTTGTTTTATGAAGAACAGCTTGATTCTTCTGGATGTTTTCTGCATTGGCACAGTCGCCAGTTTTCCCCAAGAAAGTATCTTGTCTCAGTTTAAAACGTACACCTTCCTAACAACTTCTTCTCTCCTACCTTGACTGTAATGAAATTGTCACCCCAAACTTCCAGTTTTGTGCTAGATATGGTATTTTATGACTACTTTATCCTATGTAGTTATCAAATGCTGTAGTTCAGCAACAGAACATAGTCCTGACTCTATTCAAGACTGGAAAAGCTTAAAATGTACCAAATAAATGTACATAACTAGCATGGTAGTCCCACTGGGATTTTGTACTGTGCCATGGATTGAGTAGACTACTTGGCAATGCTTTCTTGTTCTAGGTTTTTCATGTTACACTGACTGTACATCTTTTCCTTCAGCCTATGTCTGCACAGCCTTACTGCTTGAAGAGTTGGGAATGGTCCCTAAGCCTGAGGCTAAACGGCAAGACCTGGCTCACATCGGCACTGCTTGGAGTTACATCCATCTACAACACAGAGGCCTTGTTTGCACTGTGCAGCCACACGTCTGCTTTCAACTCAGTGGTAGCCCTGTGGTCCTAACACAGGTTTTATTTGTTTCCAAGTTCCTGATGGTGAAGGCTATGCTACTGTTCACCAAGGCAGCAGCTTCTATTTCATGAACACAAGCCTATGTATCTTGGACCCCACTATGTAGCTCTGAGAACATCTGAGGGTACTTGAGTGTTCAAAGCCTGATGAATCATGAAAAAATGTTGGTTGGAAGGGCTGGTACAGACCAACTAGCCCAAACATCTGCTCAAAGCATGCCTAGCTCTAAGCTGGATCAGTACTGAAGGTCTTGCTCAGACAAGCTGTGAGTATCTCCACATGAGATTTCAGAGACCTTTGTGGGAAATACATTCCTGTGCTTAATCACCTTCATGGAGATTTTTTTTTATTATTATTGAATCCTAGCTCAAGTGGAGGGTTCACTAAATCCATACTGCACTCCTGGGAGCTGTCTTTGGAGTGAGCTATCATTGAAATAATACCCCTGGACATTGTCATGAAAAGGATTAGTTAAAAGCAGTTGCAAAACAGCCAGGGAGCAAGCTAGCAATTAGAGAGCCTGGATGATTACATGGCTGGTGTTGAAGCTCACTTCCTGACCTGCCAGTATTCTAAATATTATGCATAGCTGCATACTTTCCTGAAACAGGCACAGTTTATTATTGTTTTTCTACCCATGACCCCTACTAGGTCTTTCAAAAAAGGCTGTGAGCCTGGGATTTGGGTATGGATGCCTCAAAAGTCTGTCTTCTTTCTGCATGGGATCAATCACACAAGAGGAAAAGAAATGCCTTTAGAAGCTCCTGCTTAGACTAACAGTAGGGAGTGCTTCAGAAAGCCCAGTGGGTGTAGATGTAAGGGAAAGAAACTGAGCCTAAAGCCTTTCTGCTGCTGCTGCTGGTGCAAGTGCTGAGCTCTGTTTCATTGTGAAGGTAGTGAGCTGAGCTGCACGCAGTTGGGTTGCAGGGACAGCATGGGAGTCAACTTCTGCCCTGCCTGGTGAGCTGCCCCACCAGGGACAACACAAGGTGTGGCCCTTTTACAGGCCTGGGTGAGAACCAGCAGCCAGTGTCAAGGCACACTGGATCTTGTGTGCAAGAAGGCAATTTCCCGTGCCTCCCCATCAGCTGAACAGCAGTAATTTCCCCCAGTGAGCCAGCTGAGACAACTCCAGCATTCTCTGCACCAGCACCAAGACTTTTAGTACTCAGCCTGACGGGCACTTATAAACTGGTAACCCCAGCTGCAGATACTATAGGGAAGTACAGAGAAAATATCTTTCTTGGTGAATTAAATTCAGTGTCTAAATAAGTCACCATTAATAGAAGAAATAATAAAAAAGGGTCATTCTTTCAGTCTGGGTGTTACACGGGTGCTGCTGGTCTCCTTAAAGGACCAAGCAGCTGTGTTTTCTTGGTTTTTTCCTGCAAAGATGGTAAAAACTGGGGATGTTAGTATGTTGTAGGTGTAGCAGGGCTCACAAGGCTATCAATGGGTTGCTTGATAATTAAGAATTGGACAGTCTTTTAATGAGGCTTTTCGAGAGACACAGCCCAGTGGCCTCATTTTGACTGAAGTGTCTAAACTGACAAAAGAGTAATTCCAAGGAGCAGAACATGAGACTGACTGCTCGGGACTTCACTGTGCACCACCTCCCCAGAACCAGCAAACTTAGAATTGCAACTTGCAAATTTCTTCTGCCTTGAGAGCTGCCAATCTTGTAGTCTTTTGACCCATGTTCTCACCTGCATTCCAGGATGGTAACAAAGCGCATAATCATGCTTTCACAGTGCCTATAAAGTTTATTGTCACAGCTGCTTAAGGATTTGTAAACTGATTTTCTAGAGCACTGGGTATCTTGTGTTTACAGCTGCTGAGAACCACAAGGCAAAGTTTTAAGTCAGGAAAACACTAAGGCTCGGTTCCACACACTTGAAGGTTCTCTGGCACAGCGGGGGTACAACGATCAGGCAGCCCTCAGGCCATGCCTCACCCTGGCCCAACCCGCCAGCGCCAGGGCGCTTGGGGCCCTACAGCCTCCGGGAGACGACACGAAGACTCTACCATTACCTCAGCGGCCCAACCGGGACCGATAACAGGCCCTGGGCCAGCTCCGTGCTGGCACAACCACCACCTCATCCCCCACCCCCCATTGGCGCATGCGCAGAGACACCCCCCACCGCGGAGGCTCCGCCCCCCACCCAGAGGCCTGATCTCGCGCACTCTCCGGCTGCAGCGCGGCCTGCACGGTTTCGCGGGAACTTGCGTAACGCGCCGCGGCCGCCGCGTCGCTCTGGACGTCGTTTCCTCCTTCCCTTCTGAAGGCGCCGCGCGAAGGCCGGCGCGGCAGGCGCTCCGCAGGGAGAGAGGCCGGGCGCGGCCTTCCGCCGCCGCGGCGCCATGATGAGGCGCACGAAGCCCGAAGTGGAGCGGTACGTCGCCTCTGTGCAGGCCGCTGCCCCTTCACAGAGGGAGGTGAGTGCTGCCGGCCGCGGGCCCAGGCGCTAACCGCCAATGGACTTCCAGCGGCCTTGCCCGTCCCGCCCGCGCCGGTCCTGGGGGCTCTTGCGGCTGCTGGTGGCCTTCCGGCTCGCCTCGGCGCTGCCCGTGGTGGGACGGCTTTTCTCCCCGGCCCGAGAGGGGGCTTACATGGGGCGTCTGCAGTGGTCTCCCTTGCTTTTTTAGGGGCTACGGGGCGGGAGGCCTCTCTGATCCTACCTAGCTGGGGGAGGCGGCTGTTTTCTGTTTGTGCTGCCGCTCCCCGCGTTGTATCCGGCGGTGGGGTGCTCGGGTTGGGTCTGTCCTGCGAATCCTTAGACATGGTGGTAAGAGGAAAAGGAGGCTGTGTTTCTGGGAGTATTTCTGAGTCCGTATTTGTTCAGGGTTTCGTTAAGTGAAATGAGGTAGGGGAAGTTACGGTGGGGAAGGACGTTTAGTTTCGCTACTGGAGGTGTTTTCCCTAACCAGGAGCAGTAGTTTACCAGAGCTGTGTACCTGCTTTTTCCACGTAGTAAGCCCTAGTGTAGTTTTAAACAGCCCATCAGTTGACTAAGTACAGAATTCTTCAGTTTTGTGAGAGTACTTGCTAAGTTTCCTGAGTTTCTGTGTTCTAGAGAAATACAGAATCCAAACAAGGAGCATATGAGATACTTTCAGTTTCCTGACTAACATTCTTACGTGCATGACTGCTTTGTGAATTAGCGGTATTAAGAGAGGGAGAACTGGGAGGAAATACTTGTCCTACTGTACTTTAGTAACTTGAAAGAATGATGAGGAACTCTGCATGACTGGTTACCGTTTGCCATTATATCTGGAAAATAGTATACAGGTTACAGTGATGCAATTCATGGGAGCTGTTTAATCGTGAAAGATCCTGTTCTGCTGCTCAGATTTTATTGCAGAAGTAGAATATTCAGCGGTGCGTTGTGTAGAGTGAATGCATCCATGTTCACCATGATGCAGTTGGGTCTTTATGCAGGGCCTGTGTAACGATGACCATCATCGTTATCATTTGTACCTATCCAAACAGCAACAAGTTGTCCTGTGACTTTGTTTAATTGGCTTGGGTGCTGTTTAGACCAAACAGTGTCACGTACATCACTGCCAGAAATGGAATGCTCTTGAATTGTTTTCGGATTTCTGTTGAAATTGGTAACAACAAAAAGTCTCTCCTGCTGTGCTTAGGACCAACTGGTACACATGTAGGATTTAGATTTTTAAAGTATTTTGATGTTTTTAAGTAATGCTTATAGATAACTGTATCAGCACAGTCCTTGGCAGAAATAATTACTGGCTTTCTCATGTTACTGCTAGGGATGGTTCTTACAAGCCTGCAAAACGTTTATTTTGAGATTTGTTTTCATCCAGGTTTAAAAGGAGATGCCAGGTGTGACTCCACTCATACAGGTTTCAGTGCTTCTTTTTGTAACGTACTGCAAAAATACAGACTGAAATCTTGAAGTATCTCGGATCTCAGGAGGCCTGCTTTCATTCTAAACTGCTTCTCAAAGCTTTTCATTAATGACAGAATGGGAGAGGAAGGGAGGATAGTAATTGAAAAGTATTCAAAATGTACACATTGTTTGGAATCACAGATTTAACTAGTTCCGATGATTTTTTTTTTAATTTTTTTTTTTATTTTTTTTTTTTTGTTGTGAACAAAATCTGCTTTTGTGCTGATTTCTGGTTGTGTGCAAAATCTGCTTTTGAACTGATACAGGTAGTTCAAGCTTTATATTTCTGCAAGGTTTACTTATATGTTGATGTTGTTGATGTTTTAGATGTTTTTGCATGTGACTTAGTTCTTTAGCTCGTTCTTTTCACTCTTTCACTCCATGGTCCGTGGAGTCCATGGTCTGTCATCTTGCCCTTTGCGTACTCTGATTTTTTTTTTTCTTTTTCCTTTATTGCTTCCTTGTTATACTCCACAAAAATTGTCTTTGAAAATGTTTCACCTTTTGCTTCTCGGGTGTGTATGTTCGAAGTTACCTTAGCCTGACAACATCAAAAATAAACTGTATAAACATATTTCTTATCCAAACTGAGAACAACTTCTGTATAAATTGCTTTTTTGTCAAGTATATTTAAACAATAGTGTCTGGTGACAATATACTACAGTAGGGCTAAATGACAGGTCTCTCTTGGTTTGCAGGATTCTCTTTTTCTGTGCTATGTTACAGAAGAGGGACTAAATGTAGCTGATCCTCTTTTCTCTTTAATCAGAAGTGTTTATGAAATTGCATATGTGTGATGACCTGTTTGCTTCACTCATAATCTTTATTTTGTGTAGTAGCTTTTGTCAGTTATAGGAAAAACTTTTAATCTTTAAATTCTTAATCCTACATCTTTCCAAACCCTTGAATGTGAGGAGTGGATTTGAGCTTGTAATGAGTTGTCATATTCAGGCATTTAGAAGTATTATGCATTGATGAAAAGAAGGGTCATCCTTTTGAGTTATTTTAACAGTACTGTATTCTAAAGTATGTCATGGTTTTTTTCTCTTTCAGAAATCGATGAAAGGATTCCTCTTTGCTAAGCTGTATTTTGAAATTAAAGAATATTAACTTGCTAAAAGGTAATGTGTTGATGTATGTCTGGTTTTCTGTTCTTTAAAGTGTAAGTAAAAAGCTAAATTAATGTGAAGTAGACCAGAGAAAACAAGATCAATGTCAGGTAATTGTGGGTGGAGTGCTATTTAAATCTGTATAAAACAACAACTTAGAAGATTAGTTACGTGGTAGTGAAAAACTTACCTGGTTAAAACGACTTTTTTTTTTCTTGTATTATGTAGTTCTTACTGTTTCTGTTACCTACTTTTTTTTTTTTTTTTTTTTTTTAATAAACAGAAATACTTGCTGGCAAGTGAGTAGCATCTGTACATGTAAAACTGTGTTGCTTCTTACTTTAAGGTCCAGACAAAGTATCTAGAACAAAATACATTTGTGCTTTCCTGTATGGCAGATTAAGTTGTCATTACAGCTTGGCGGAGGGGGAAATGTTGAAAAATATTGGTAAAGTCCTGACTTTTTCCCCCTCCATAGGTACATATCTACATACCTCAACGTACAAGAGAGAGATCCCAAAGCACACAGATTTCTTGGACAAATTTATGAAGCTGAGGATAACGTAGAAAAAGCCTTTGGGTGTTACAAGGTAAGTACTACACTGTCCCCTAATGTCCTGCCTTACTCCTTTGTAAATGGACTTTAAAATTCTTGCGTGCTGGGCATTCTGAAAACCACAGAAGAAAACATGTTCTATGAAAAACTGTATTATTTATTCACATATGACAGTGGAAAGCAAATGAAGCACTGTAGAGGAAAATTTTCATTTGATAATCTCTTCCTTCAGTAGTATGTATTTTAAGCTGATGCTTTGCGTTTTGTTCTGGACTTGATCAGTTAAATTTTTCCCATGTCATATATCGCCTTTGGGACTAAGGATCTGTGACTGTTGTAGAACTGCTTAATGTGGACAGGGATGACAACAGGAATCCAGTTGCTACTAGAAGACTGTAGGTGTAATGTTTTTTTGTTTGGTTGGTTTTGGAGGGTGTAAGGGCAGGAGGGAAAGGCAAGTTTAATTTTGATGAGATGAGCATATAAATGTTGGATTCCCGATTGGAATGTCTTTGTTCTGGTTTTGCAGAGGTAGATGATATGTTCAGAAGTCTGTTTGCCAGCACAAGTCCATAAAGTGTTATCACACTTTTTAAAGTGTCCACATCTGGCTAGACTAAAGGTCCTTATAGTCCTACTGCCTGTGTATAGCAGTAGTTAGAGGTAGATGCAGAGGAACTGGCTTTTGCATTATTTCTCTCATGGTCTTTTGAATTTCAGCAGCTGTATCTGGGTGCTGTAAACTAGTGGAGGCGTTTAGAAAGGTTTCTCTTAATAATGATTGATCTAACTAATTTGAATAGCTGTGTCTGTTTGTGGAGGGATAACTATTTCCTGTTGTATATGGATTGTAAGATTGAGTTAATTTTTTTTTTGTTTTCCTTCTTTCTGTGCATTGGAAAAAACAGCGTTCTGTGGAGTTGAACCCAACACAGAAAGATCTTGTATTGAAGATTGCAGAGTTACTATGCAATAATGACATTACCGATGGAAGAGCAAAATACTGGGTTGAGAGAGCTGCTAAGCTCTTTCCTGGGAGTCCTGCTGTTTACAGATTGAAGGTAAATTTCAAATTATTTCTATTCTGTGGCTTAAAGGCACTTGTGGCATCTGTCTGCAATGCTTTCTGTGTATCACCTGGTGCTAAACTTTTCTCGGCAACTGGTTTAGAGTCTTTATTATAAAATCTGTTAGATACTACTTTTTTTGCAGTCTGACACTTTTGTCTAGCTTTCAAGAAAGCTGCAGCTACAGGCTTTAATTTTTCAAGGTTAATCCTCTAAAAACACTGAGAAACTGTGTTAGCTATCACATTCAAGAAGTGAAGAATAGGCACTACTTGATCTTTCTGTTATCACTTGCAAGAAGGTAGCAGGTCTGTGAACTCAGACTTTCTTCCTCTACACTTCTTTTTTGTTTTAAAATCTGTATGACAGTCTGCTCTGCAAAATGTGAGAAATGTTGTCATTCACAAAGACTGTAAAGGTTTTCAGCCATGCAATTGCACTTTTGCACAGGTATATTAATTTTGTGTAACTAGACAGCAACCACATTGAACTCTTAAAATGTCTGGTTTTTTTAAGCAGAGTAGTCTATGGCTTGGTATGCTGTCATTGAACCACATGGTTTGACAAGCATTACTTACTGTTGAGAAGAGCAAATTCTTCTGAGGATTTGCTTCTATGATAGTTATCTCAATTTTAAAACATCTGAGTATTTTGTCAGACTTTATGTAATACCTGAGAAGTACTAAGAGTAGTGTAGTTTGAGTAATGTAGTCTGTACAGTGGAGGAAAAACAACTGTTACTGGAGTTGCTGAAAAGACTTGTGGGAAATAGAATGTTAACATGTTGCCTTCATGTCTGACAGGAGCAGTTACTGGATTGTAAAGGTGAAGATGGATGGAATCAGCTTTTTGACTTGATTCAAGCAGAACTTTATGCAAGACCAGATGATGTCTACATAAACATCAGACTAGTTGCACTCTACCGTTCAAATAATAGATTAAAAGATGCTGTGCTCCATTGTCAAGAAGCAGAAAAAAAAATACCTTTGCAGTCAAGCTTGGAATGGTGCTCCTGTGTTGTAGAAACATTTGAGGTGTTTAATCATGTTGTGGTCTTGTGATAGTCTTCCATATCTTTTTAACTGGTCTGTTTCTCTTAGTGTCATTACTCTGTCATATATTTCTCAAATGATAACTCCTTCAATTGCAAGTCTACTGAAACCAGTGGAATTGCAAAATACTTCTTGTGGGGTTTTTGGGTTTGTTTTTAATTGGGATTTTCTCTCTAAAATTGAGCCTTATAGAGATACTGAGTTTCTAACTTCAAAAGCTTGAGTTAGGTACAGCAGTTCCATTGTGGATAAAGTTTCTCAGGCAAATAGTTCCCCGGAACTTCTCTGTGGAAGAATGTGTTCAGGTCTCACCTATGAAACTGGATTATGCAGTAAATGCTACTAATATATTTTGGAGAAGTACTGCCCTTGCCTTCCAGAAGGATGACTGTTCCTGATCCTGTGATGAACTTTCTTCTTTAGGAATATCTGGAATCTTTACAAGACTTGGAGTCTGATAAAAGTAACTGGAGAGCTATCAAGAAAGATCATCTGCTGGCCTACTCCAGCTTTGTAAGAATGACACTTTCTTCTAGAGATGTTCAGGAATGCAGAGAGGCACTTGAAAGGTACTGTTTGGTAAAATAATTTTCCTGTAGTAAAAAACCAACCCAGTCAACTCTGTAAGAATTATTTGAGGGTTTGTTGAGGTTTTGGTTAGTTGGTTATTTTTTCCTGGGTGACAGAACATCTACCAAGCTTCTGTTTCACTGTGTGTTTGTGGATAGGAGATTCTCTGTACTAGTACTAGTAACAACTGAGAATTATTCTTACTGGGTTTGAACCTCAAGCTCTGTCTTTTGACAGAGATGCTGGCCTTGTTTGAATAGTCGTTGTGCAGCAATGGAGAAGACTCATTAATATCGTGGGTCAATTAATTTTGTCCCTTCTTTCTCTTCAGTAAGAGAATGTTGTTCTGTAATTCAGCAGTTGACTAATCCAAATTTTCCAGACAGTTAAACCCCATGCCCCAAACCAAACAGGAAAACCACCGAAATCCAACCAAAACAAAAGGGAGCCCCTCAAAAAAAAAAAAACAACAAAAAACAAAAAAAAAAAAAAACACACACACAAAAAAACCAAACCCAAAACAAAACAAAACAAAAAACAAAAACAAAAAAAAACAAACAACAAAACCAACCAAACAAAAAAAACCAAACAAGCACCACCTCGTGTATATCAGCTTTTTCGTGGTCATTTTGTTCTAAATTAACAGACTGGAATAATTAGAAGCTTCAGATATATAGTTTAAGTGGGAAGGAGGAAGCCACTTGCAGTAAGAACACTCTCCTTCAGGGAAAACTGGTGGTGTTACAGGGCCAGCTAAACTAGCTGGTTTCAAGGTATCTCATCTGTGACACACCTAAAGTAGTAAAAAACAATTGTTTGTAGTCAGTACATTGATTTAGATCTATGTTCTTTTCTTCCCATTATCTTTCCTTATTGACTTTTATTGATTTACCTTTGTTCCTGTTATAATTTATAAAATAATATTCTTCAGTCTGGAAATCTTAAATGAGTTTTTGAAGCAATACAGACAATGGATGAGGAATATTTAATACCCAAGTATGTTTTATTTTATTTTTTTCCTCAAATATTGACCAAAGCCATCTTGGGTTTTCTGCTGCTGTTTTAGAGCCTTTCTGGTAATGTTAACAAGCCATTTTAGTTTTGTTGGGTAATTAAAAGAGCGTTTTATCTGTGTTCTGGAAAGCCTAAGCGGGGGTTGTATGCTAGCCTGCATCTACTCAGATTTCTACAGTAGCTTCTGTTTTTCAAGAGCCTGTCTAGCTGTATTTTGGGCCTTTCTGATAAATGACAGGGAAGAGCAGATTGACTCGTGCCTCCTGCATGTGTCTAGATCTGCAGCAGCGAGCAGGTTAATTGACATGGTCTGGGAAAATGGTTTTGAAAGCACCTGTGCAAAGATGTGTTGAGAAAAAGACTAAATATCTAAGTAATATTTAGTATGTTTTACTCAGTAAACTGAGTTGAGAACTTTGGGAGTTGAGACCATCGTACTTTATATAGTGCAACTGAGGTTTAAACAGTGGAGTACTAAGCATTGACTTATGAAGCTACTCGATTCATAGTTAAATAACATCAACCAAAGCCATCTGCTATAGCTTTTACCAGGACTCTTTTTAGAATCAGTCTTCTCTACATTCTAGTTTTGATCGTGTGCTTCAGTCAGTGAAACCATATGTGAATGGGGCTGATGAGTTGTCTCGTACCTTTGTGGAAATGAAAGGACAGCTATACATGCATGCTGGAACATTGCTACTGAAAATGGCCCAACACAATGAGGCACAGTGGAGAGTTGTGTGTGAACTAGCAGCACTGTGCTATCTGATAAGCTTCCAAGTAAGTAATTTTTCAGTTTATGCCTTTAGTTGATGCAGCTCTTGAAATGTTTTTGTTTACATGTGTGAACTCCTATATTCTTGAGATGAACTAGTATGTTATGCCTAAAGAAAGACTATCTCCTTACTCACTAAACCCTACCCTTTCACAATTCTTTAAGAGGTTTCAAATGACATGAATAGGGTAAATATGTATCTTTAGCGGTTTCCTTTGTCAAAGTAACCTGATTGTGAAAGGTCAGCAAGTTTATTTCCCCCAGTATATTCCCTTTTCTATAATGCAGATACATACCTTAAGTATTAGGCTTATTGCTATGGGGAGGGAGGGATATGAGCTGAGTAGTTACTATGTGCTTTTTGTGTAGACAGAACTAAAAACTCAAGCTTAATTCTGTGCTTTAAGAGGTAAAATTCATTTGTCCTTTTTTATTCTGCTGCTTGCGTTCCAGGTATTACTTGCTTCTGTGGGCACATAATGTTGCTTGTAATATCTATAACTGCCTGCTTTGGGGTTTTGGGTGAATCTCCACTCCATTCCCTCCTTCTCCAGCATATGTGACATGGTACCTTCTGAATTAATTGTGTATTTTTTTTAATTGCTATAAATGAACTTTTTTCCTAATTGGTAAGACTGATGTAAGTGATGTGCTTTTACTGTGAAAAAGCTGTAACAGTTCTCTCCGTACTTCACCAGGTTCCTAAACCAAAGTCAAAACTAATAAAGGGGGATCAAACTGGACAAGATACACTAGAAATGTTGGCCTGTGATCGAAAAAGCCAGTCTGGTAATAAATAATTCTATGTTACTGTTATGGCATTAAGGGCTAAGTGGTTTCTTAAAGAATACATTCGTTATTTTGTGGCGTAATGTTAACAATTCAGTATGTAGTAAAACCTAGATTCTGACTATGTGTGTAAAACAAAACAGTAGTTTTGTCCTGACACCTAAAGTCATGTTTTCTCTTCTTTAGCATGCTAGTAGAGCATGTCTTTTATAGATGTTTCCTTTTTGCTTCTCCAGCAAACTAAAATGCAATTTAACTTTTATGGTCTCTTAAACTACTAGAAATGGCTTTTGCCTGCTAATACTATTTTGCTAGTATTTTTAGCCCCAGTAGGAAAAGAAAATATCTCTGTCCTTTCCATCCTCTTACTTGTTAATCAGCTTTGCTCATTTTGCCGCTAAGTATAGACAGTTTTCCAGTCTAAAACTCTTGCAGGGCCTAGATGAAACCAAGTGAACCCCCTAGACATCAGGTTCAATTGCTTCAGAATGTATTTTGGTAAGACAGGCTTCTACTTATATGACAGCTACTTACTTTAAGGACAGTTGCAAGGCCTGCTGGAATAGTAGTAATAGTAAGATGGCTTTGTTTTCTTGAAGAACTGGATTTACAAATGCCTTGGGATTGCTGTCACTATAAAAGCTTGGAAAGCCTGTGTGCTGGAACAGTGACCTAATTACAGGGAGAACATAACAATCTGTAAGCTTCATAAGGGGAAGTCCCAGTTCCCACCCAGCCTGTGGTAGCAAGAACAGTCCAGTGTATCAAATGCTATTTGCATTCACTGCTTTATTTATGTAGAGTGATATTTCTGTTTTCTAGGTCATATGCTGCTGAATTTAAGCCATGGCAAGCAAGACTTCTTTAAGGAGATTGTGGAATCATTTGCAAACAAGACTGGTTCATTTACGTTGTTTGATAGCCTGTTTGAAAGTGGAGCTTCTAGAGAGAGGTCTTTTATTGGCACAAATGATATTGGAAATATCAGTACACAAGCACCAGTGCAAATGGAACTTAATAAATATGATACTGGTAAGAGCTGTTACTTTGTGAAACTCAGCACAACTTTCTGTACTTTGTGAAACTCAGTAACTTTCTGTACTAGAATCTCTTCTAAACATCTTCATATTGCAACAGAAGACAAATACCTGCAGTAGCTGTCCAAAGTTGCCCTAATGTCCTAGGAAAGACTTAGACCTTCTTGCAAAGTAAAGAAGTGCTTTTTGAATAATTCCTTAAAGATTTGGAAGAAGTAAAGAGATTTTCAAAAAAAAAGTTGCCTACTGGACTGCATATGGTGAGGGTGGAAGGGAAGGGAAATCTGAGAGTCACCCCCCTAAGATTGCTTTAGCACTCAGATGAACTGTCTACTTAATGTGTTGGGCTAATTTGAAGTTCGTAATCTTTCTTAAGTGAAAGTTGAAGTCTTGATGCTAATTGGTTTGCAGAATACCTTTGGCTGCTCTGACAGAGTGGAATATGAAATCTAGCTTTCAGCAGGTGCAAGTCTTGCTGACGTGTCAGAAGTGGACATCTGCATCCAACTCTGTTTTTTTCATAGGTGCTGTTCGAATGCACAGTGACAGTCTCCAGCACCTTGTGTGGCTTGGCTTGCAGTGGAACTCATTGTCAGTCTTGCCCCCAATGCGCAAATGGCTAAAACAGCTTTTTCACCTGCCCCAAGAAACATCAAGACTTGAGACAGATGCTCCTGAATCCATTTGCCTGTTGGACCTTGAAGTAAGTAAACAGTCCAAACCCTGAAATGTGCTATACAATTTAAGGTTTTTTTTTTGTATTTAATACCTTTTATTTATTTATTTTTACAAAACCAGGTATTCCTCCTTGGGGTGGTATTCACCAGCAACTTACAATTGCAAGAAAAGTTTAATTCTCACTACGGTGCACATCAGCCTCAATTCTTACCATTGCCAGTGTGCAAACAGCTCTATACTGAAAAGCAAAAATCCTGGTGGGATGCTGTTCGTACTCTTATTCAGAGAAAAACAACGTAAGGCTTTTTCAGTTTGGAAATGTTTGACTGAGACTTCAGGCAGCTTCTGCTTGGTCCTAAGAGATTTTTGTAGAATTAGTTTATTTTCTGACTCATTTTGTTGTAGTAGGCACTTGATATGCTTGAAGGATTTTGAAAAATGGGATTTTCATTTCTAGCAATGCATTTCTGAGCTAGAGGCAGTTTAGGACAAAAACTGCAGACACATGATGTGTCAACAAATGAAAAACAGAGAATACTAATCAAGGAATGTTTCTTCTTTTGATATTTAGACCAGGAACAGCAGCAAAACTGAGGCTTATCGTACAGCATGGATTAAGTACTCTGCGAACATTGGTGAAGCATGGCCTTCAACCTGCCTTAATTATCCACTGGGCAAAAAGCCTGCAAAAAACGGTAAGCTGAGATTATTTTTAACCATGTAGAAGCTGAGGTGTTTTTCTCTCTTTATTTTTCCAAACTATAAACAGACATGGGGGGAGGAATGAGATTGACAACATATTCTTGAGAAGGGCTGTTTATTTTGTCAGGAAAATTAGTTCTAGTCACCCTATGAAGTACGCTGTCTTAAACTATAGTGTCTCAGAAACATAGAATGGTTTGGGTTGGAAGGGACCTTAAAGATAACCCAGTTCCTACCCACCACCTTCCACTAGACCAGGCTGCTCAAAACCCCAGCCAGTCTGGCCTTGAACACTGCCAGGGATGGGGCAGCCACAGCTTCTCTGGGCAACCTGTGCCAGTGCCTCACCATCCTCACAGTAAATAAATTTTTTTCCTAATCTAAATCTATCCTCTATCTGTACTTTTCTATCTAAATCTACCCTCATTCAGTTTAAAGCCATTCCCCGTAGTCCTGTCACTACACACCCTTGTCAAAAGTCCCTCTCCAGATTTCTTGTAGGCCTCCTTTAGGTATGGGAAGGCTGTTCTAAGGTCTCCCCTGAGCCTTCTTTTCTCCAGGCTGCACAAGCCAGGCTCTCTCAGCCTGTCTTTGTATCAGAGGTGCTCCAGCTCTCTTGATCAGCTTGATGATCCTCCTCTGGACTTGCTTCAACGGGTCCATGTCTGTCTTATGCTAGGGACTGTTGTTTTAAGATAATCCCTCTGAGGTTCATCTCATGTTTCAGAGAAGCACTCTTGGGACTTGTCAAGAAATCAGGAGAATTTGTTGAAATCTGAATTTATTGAAATAACTTCTGCTTCTATTCTCTTTTCTTCACCAGGGCATTAGCCTTAACTCTTTCTATGACCAGAAGGAATACATCGGACGAAGTGTCTATTACTGGAAGAAAGTTTTGCCTATGCTGGAAATTATCAAAAAGAAGAGGAGTATTCCTGAACCTACTGATCCTCTCTTCAAACACTTCCATAGTGTAGACATTCAGGTACAGATTGATTAAGCCAAAGCCGAAGTAAGAGAAGGGAATATGTCATAAATTTATGTACTTCTGATGTTTTTCTCTGCATTGTATGGCTCGTACTGTTACTGCTATGAAAGCGTTAATGATGAGATTTGATAGTATCAGTGTCTGATGGGAGGATGGGGAGGAGAATCTTCCCTTACAACTTTACTTACAACCTATAAAACTATGATTGGAAGGCAGTAAGCACCCTTAGTACCAGCCTCCTTTAAAAAACTTTTTTCCTGATTATAGGAATAAAAAGAAAATAATGGCTGTGTCATTGCATTGTCAGGTATGAGTTGTCTTTCACTTTCTTTGTAGGTCTTTCAGGTTGCAGCATATGAAGAAGAGGCACGTATAGCATTTGCAATGTTGGATGCAGTTGATGGCAAAACTGATGATGCTTTATTAGCATTTGAAGCTATTAACAGTGTGGTTTCATACTGGAATCTTGCCATGGTAATATAAATTGCATTAATCCTGAAATCATCTGTTTTATTCGGTTGTCTTCTGACTGGTCCTAGTTAATCACCATCCTGTTCTTTAGATCTTCCAAAGGAAGGCAGAAGAGATGGAAAATGATACTATGCTGCCAGAAGAACAAGAAGAGCACAAAACCTATCTTCTTAAAAGCAAGCATTATTTAATGAAGATCATTGAGGAAAGCTCCTCAGATATGTCAGTAACTGAGAAAGTAAGTAATTCTTGTCTTAAAAACTTGTTTCAAGAGGTGCAGTGGCTTTAGTTATTGCTTCAAAACCAAACTGTTTGCAGTTTTGAAGACTTTGTCAGTTTTAAGACCAGGCTCTGCCTTAAGGCAAGTTGAACTTATTTCTTTGCTCATGTCAAATGATCTGCTTAATACTAGTGAAGCGATAAACTCTGGGTAACTTTTGTAACCAGTCAGACTATGGCCGGTTCATTCAACCATTCAGACTACTCTGTGGCTAAAAGCTTTAACGTAAACGCATGGCTTTTACCACTATTTTTTTGTAGAGGTTAGTAGTTTGAAAAAACAGAATTAATGTTTGTGTGAATTGTTTTTCTAATGTCAATTATGTTATTTTTTCACATTTTTTACATTAAGCTCTAAAGCAGGTTTACAGCTTTGCTGAAAAGAGTATTTTTGTAATGAAAGCCTTATAATTGCTCAACTAGAATTCTGAATATAGTCTGTCTTGCTCTGAGGGACAATTGCAGTTGTGATTTATGTTTCAAATAACTCTCCAGCTGCCGGTGTCTATTGAAACTGTGAGGGAAATGCTAGATACAGTGACCCAGGAGCTTGGCGAGAATGCTGAGGAGGGAGGTCCTGCCTTCAGAAATGGTCTGTCACGAGCTGTAGATTCAGAGGTGAAGCACTCTACTCCATCACCAACTAGGTTCTCTCTTTCACCATCTAAGAGCTACAAGGTAAATTAAGTAATTATTATTTCAGGGGATAGTTATGTTTGAAGAAACTTCACAAGATTAAAATAATTCTCTTTTTTATTTCTTATTTTTTTTTCCCTAGTTTTCTCCTAAAACTCCTCCTCAGTGGGCAGAAGATCACAGATCTATACTTCAAATGATCTGTCAGCAAGTGGAAGCTTTAAAGGTAAACAATTTTGTCACTATATTCAGTGAAGAACGCTTTGAGTGATGATAAGGATGTAGCATGGGCTAACTTACAGTTCCTGGACTACTACTTAAATCAGTGAAATTATCTTCTATAAACATCTGCCTAAACTGAGCACAAGAGTAAATCTTTTTGCTTGTAAACTCTTTATCTGGGACTTGGGCAGGGGTGCAGAGGCAACCTAAGGACTGTGCGTAGGGTTGTTCTTTCATCAGCTTGGTTCTCTTCCAGTTGGGTTTCATGTTTTTATTTCTGGATTTAGAATACAATCTCAGTACTTTGTACTGCTGGAGCAGGTCCAGAAAAGGGCAATGGAGCTGGCGAAGGGTCTAGAGCACAAGTCTGTTGAGGAAAGGCTGAGGGAAATAGGATTCTTTAGTCTGGAGAAGGCCTGGGGGACCTTATCGCTCTGTACAGCTACCTGAAAGGAGGATGGAGAGGTGGCTGATCTTTTTCCCCAAGTAACAAGTGACAGGACAAGAGGTAACAGTTTCAAGCTATCAGTCAGTTCTGGAGTAAAGGTTGAACTTGATGAGCTTAAAGGTCTTTACAACCTAGTTGATTCTATGATTCTCCTGCAGAGGCAGGTTTTGGATGATTCTGGGAGGGGTACCTCTTTTTTTTTTTCTTTCCCCTCTTCCCCTGAGCTTGAACATTCTTTTAACTAGCAAAAGGGTAGGGATCATTCATTTTGTTTTCTTCTAAAAATGCTTATGTAATATATACTTATACCCTTGATTTGCACACTGTCTTGTCAGAATGAAATGCAAGAAATGAAACTTAATAATGCCAACTCAAATGCATCATCTCATCGGTGGCCTGCTGAAAGCTATGGAGCAGATACAATTTCAGAGGGTTATCAGAGACCACAAAATCTTCACGAAGCTCCATTAACAGGTAACTGCTGAATTTCTATCTAAATGCTTAGCTAAACCAAGTAAGACTTCTGAAAATAATGTAAATTGTTTTAATGATTCAAAATTAAAAACTGATTGCTGGGGAGAGTCCATTTAAAACAACAACATAAAAACTAAGTATGAACTGTTTTCTGCTATTCTTTTTTAGTTGCTACCACTGGCCCTTCTGTTTACTACAGCCAGTCACCTGCCTATAACTCTCAGTATCTTCTCAGAACTGCCCCAACCAATGTAACACCAACGAAGGTGAGAACAGATCTATCCACTTAAACTATTTCCAATGATCTGCTGAAAATGACCACTTTTGATTTTGTATGCAGTTGGATGTAATTACAGTTCCTTAAATAGTGTTTGATAAACTTGAATTGCTGGGGATAAACTGATCATTTATCTCTGCCTTTTTCTGGGAAAGCCAGCACAGTATGTCTGTAATGTGTTAGTACATGTCCCCTACAGGGTATGCATGATATCAAGCGCTTAATTTCCACACAACTTCCTCCCTCCTCCCCACAAGTTGTATGGCAAAACAGAACGGGTTTTTTGAGGCTTTTCTTGTAAAAAAAAAAAAAAAAAAAAAAAAAAAAAAAAAAAAAAAAAAAAAAAAAAAAAAAAAAAAAAAAAAAACCAAAGAAAACAAAACTAAAAAACCCAAACAAACCCACAACCCACTCACCTTGTGCCCCTTGTTTTCAGATGCCCTTCAAGATTTAAACTAATCAGTTTAAGTTAAAATTAGCTTAAACTTACATGAAAGCTTTGCCCTGCTTTTAAACAGTACATGTTATGTGGGCTTCAGCACAGTAAGACTTTGTCTTCTATGTTACCATAATAAGCAAAACACTTGGTTTTACTTTTCCTATAGGCTCCTGTCTATGGCATGAACAGACTTGCACCTCAGCAGCATATATATGCTTACCAACAACCAATGCATACACCACCTCTGCAAAACCCTTCTTGTATGTTTTCCCAAGAAATATATGGCACACCTCTGCGTCTTGATTCTCCTGCTACTGGACTCATTTCTCCCCGTGTGGGTGATGATTATTACAATTACAGTGTTCCTCCAGCAAGCACAAATCCATCATTGCCTAAACCAGGATATTTCACAAAGCCTGTAGAATCAAAAGTGGTAGAAACTCCAAAGTCTAAATTTGGACAGCCAGGAACAGCAGAAGGATCAAAACCACCTGTGCCGCCACCAGCACAGTTGAATCAGCCAACAACTTTTAAATTCAACAATAACTTCAAGTCTAATGATGGAGACTTCACCTTTCCTTCTCTTCAAGTTGGAACATCTCCTGCTAATGCAGCTTTTAATAACAGCGACAGCCTCTTAAGTCTTCTGACATCTGATAAACCTTTACAAGATGATAGATACATGGAACAAAAACCAGTTAACGATCGCATAAATAGTCAGAGAAATACCTTCACTTTTGGCAATAAACATACTCCAGGCATCTCTTTTGGAGAGGGCATGGGACAAAATACGCACAAAGCCCTGGGGTTTGAGAAGGGCGATACATTTAATGCTCAAGAACCAAGCAAGCTTTTATATATGACTTCAAATTCTGATTTGGCCAATAGAGGTCACGAAACAGAGGGAGGAAGCACCCATGGTGGAGATGAGGATGATGATGGTCCTCATTTTGATCCTGTGGTGCCACTCCCTGACAAGATTGAAGTAAAGACAGGTGAGGAAGATGAAGAAGAATTCTTCTGCAACAGAGGCAAGCTCTTTCGTTTTGATGCAGAAACTAAAGAATGGAAAGAAAGAGGTATTGGCAATGTGAAAATACTGAAACATAAAGTATCTGGCAAATTTCGTCTCTTAATGAGACGGGACCAAGTGCTGAAAATCTGTGCAAATCACTACATAAATACTGATATGAAGTTAACTCCAAATGCTGGATCAGATAAGTCATTTGTATGGCATGCTGTAGATTATGCAGACGAGTTGCCAAAACCAGAACAGCTTGCAATTAGATTTAAAACACCTGAGGAAGCAATGCTTTTCAAAAGTAAGTTTGAGGAGTCTCAGAATATTTTGAAAACTTTGGGATCAAATGTTGAAGCATCTGCGACTCAGAGTAGTGGCACAACAAATCAGGACATCAAGGAGCCTAGCAGATCCATTTCTGGGACTATAAACTTTGGCTTTCAGTTACCAAAAAATGGGGTGAGCAGTGAATCTGATAACAAAGACAGCCTTACATCAGCATCAATTGCACTTGGCACTAGCACTTCTTCATTTGGAAAAGAAGCTCTGCAAACCTATTCTTCTGGTGGTCTTGAGCAGCATCTCTTGAAGAAAGATCAATGGGAGTGTAAAATATGTTCAGTTCCAAATGATGCAACTGTGAAGAGTTGTGTATCATGTCAAAACCCAAATCCAGATATGTGGGAAACACATGGCACGCCATTAACTGAGTCTGCTGAAAGTGTCAAAGCCAGTGGTAACACTGTGCAGGACACATTTGGATCTGCTTTTGCTAAAAAGGAAGGCCAGTGGGACTGCACTGTCCGTTCAGTAAGAAACGAGCCCACTGCTTCCAAAGGTGTTGCCTGCCAGAATCAGAGCAAAACCAATGCAGCAATATCTGGTCAAGAAACTTCCTCTAAATTTGGCCAAGCAGTTACTCCAAAGGCTGTTCAAAATGACTTGGGTACTGCTTTTTCTAAAAAGGAAGGTCAGTGGGAATGCTCTGCATGCCTAGTCCAAAATGAAGCAAAAGATGTGAGCTGTCGTTCTTGTCACAATCCTAGCTCTCAAAGTCAGCTGAATGCGCCTACACCTACTGTTCAGGCATCTCCTGCTCCCAGGATTGATTCAAGTAAGCCACAGAAAAATGGATTTGAAGGGCTTTTTGCTAAAAAAGAAGGGCAGTGGGATTGTAGTACTTGTCTTGTAAGGAATGAAGGTTTTTCACCAGCCTGCATAGCTTGCCAAACACCAAATCCATCTGGTAAGACTGCTGGTGATTCTTCACCAGCTCCTACTTTTGGCATGAAAAGTAAGTTACCTGAACCTGCTGGAGCACAGTTTGGAACAGGCTTTAAGTGTGATTTCTTAGAAAAAGGCTTTAAGTTTGGTCTTGAGCCAGGCAAGGCACCATCATTTACATTTCAGATTCCTACTGATACTGAAACTAAGCCTGCAAAAGAAGGATTTAACTTTTCAATGCCAATGCCTGCAAATGGATTTAAATTTGGGATACAGGAGTACGGAGATGAGGATATAGGAGTACGGAGATGGGGATATAGGAGCACAGATATGGGAACACAGGAGCACGGAGATGGGGATACAGGAGCACGGAGAAGCGGATACAGGAGCACAGAGATATGCATACAGGAACTCC
>JAVHNF010059491.1:0-13284 GCA_034783455.1 Micropsitta finschii | reverse complement strand
TGGGGTGGGCAACCTGAAGATTCTTAAAAATGAAGTTAATGGCAAAGTAAGAATATTAATGCGGCGTGAGCAGGTACTGAAGGTGTGTGCAAATCACTGGATAACAACAACAATGAACTTGAAACAGCTGTCTGGCTCAGACAAAGCATGGATGTGGATGGCCAGTGACTTCTCTGATGGTGATGCAAAGCTGGAACATTTGGCAGCAAAATTCAAGACACCAGAGCAGGCTGAGGAGTTCAAACAGAAGTTTGAAGAATGTCAGAGGCTACTACTAGACATACCACTGCAGACACCCCATAAACTTGTTGATACAGGTAGGACAGCTCAACTTATACAAAAAGCAGAAGAAATGAAGTGTGGCTTAAAAGATCTCAAAACCTTTCTGACAGATGACAAAACTAAACTGTCAGAAGAGGAAAATGTAAACTCCGTTTGTGCCAGCAGTACTTCTGATCTGGTTATAAAGCCGCATGCTGAAAGTACTGGGCCTACTCTGGAATGGGATAACTATGATTTGCGTGAAGAAGCATTGGATGATAGTGTAAGTAGTTCTGTATATGCATCACCTCTTGCAAGTAGCCCTGTAAGGAAAAATCTGTTCAGATTTGGAGAGTCTACCACAGGTTTTAGTTTCAGCTTTAAATCTGCCTTGAGCCCATCCAAATCTCCTGCCAAACAGAACCAGAGTAGAACATCAGTAGGCACAGATGAAGATTCTGATCTTACTCAAGAAGAAGAGAGAGATGGGCAGTACTTTGAACCTGTGGTACCTCTGCCTGATCTTGTGGAAGTGACCAGTGGTGAGGAAAATGAGCAGGTTGTCTTCAGTCACAGAGCTAAGCTCTACAGATATGATAAAGATGCTAATCAGTGGAAAGAGAGAGGTATTGGAGATATCAAGATACTACAGAACTACGACAACAAACAAGTACGTATCGTAATGAGAAGGGACCAGGTACTAAAACTCTGTGCCAATCATAGAATAACACCAGATATGAATATACAACAAATGAAAGGATCTGATAGAGCATGGGTATGGACAGCATGTGACTTTGCAGATGGGGAAAGGAAAGTGGAACTTCTAGCTGTCCGATTCAAGCTGCAAGATGTTGCAGACTCATTTAAGCAAATTTTTGATGAAGCAAAGCATGCCCAAGAGAGAGAGACACTGATAACCCCTCTTTCTTCTCGTGCAAATACGCCGAAGGAATCTCCCTGTGGTAAAAATGCTGTAGCTGTCTTGGAAGAAACTACCAGAGAAAGAACTGACCTCAGCCACAGTGATGATACTTCTGATGTAACTGTAGAGGTTGCAGAGGTCTCCAGCACTTCAGAAACACCAACAAAAACAGTGGTTTCTCCTCCGAAGTTTGTATTTGGATCTGAATCTGTCAAGAGCATTTTTAGTAATGAAAAATCAAAGACATTCACATTTGGAAATACTTCAGCTACTGGTTCTCTCTTTGGCTTCAGCTTTAATCCTCCAAAAAAGAGTGAAGACCATATTCCAGTGGCTCAGAACACAGCACAGAAAGAAGTGGAAGTTTCTGAGCCAGCGAAAAGCTCTAGTGCTCCTCAGAAGCCTCTAGACAGCAAGGTAGAAAACTTGCCTACTTCAGCACAAGATGGACCCTCGAACTTCTCGTTTAGAATTATGGAAAAAGGTGGGTGTCAGTTGAACTAGTAACGCATTCAACCATGCAACTTACTAAGCAGTCATCTCTGTGCTATTCCTTACTCTTTGTTGTCTTAATAATTAATGTGTGGTTCTGCACAGTTGTAATGCAGACACCCGCTTCTTCACAAGTTCTCGAGTTTCAACTAAAAGAGTGAAATTTAATTCATAATTATTTTCCTATAAAAATGTAAGTGTGTGATGCAAGATGGAGTATTATTGATTAGTGAGAAAGGGGATTTCAAGTAGGAGCTATAACTTTTAAGTAATGTACTTGAATGTCAGGCTTAAATATTTAAAGAAGAAGCTGTAGATTCACTTTTTGAGACTTAAATAGGTATCTGTATTGGTAGTTTATGTACCTGGGCCTTTGCTCTGAGTGGTAAAGTGTGAGAAAAGCAAATGTATGCTTCAGCTAAACTTTGAATTATCCCCATGATTGAACAGATGGATATTCTAAAACTATTTTTTATACATATGTTTAAAGTCTTAATTATTGGCCTTTGTAATTTCAGATGTGTAGCTTAAATAACACCAGATGTTAGCCTGTTTCCTTAGCCTGAAAAGAGATCATGTGATTACACCCTCAATTACATAGTTTCTGACACTGCCTGAAAAAGATGCACTTGCAGAAGTTGTGGCTGCAACATGATCACTGTGAAGTGATGAAGTGTCTGTGTGGCAAGAATGGGATTGACTATTATTTTAATGGCGCTTTTCATCGAATGCTTCTTGGAACTAGATGATCTTAAGGTCCTTTCCACCCCTAACTATTCTATGATTCTATGTACTGCTTCCCATCAGTGCAAGGCTGTTTAATCAGATAAGTTTTTAATTTGCATACTAGTCTCAATTATGATAACATACTGCCTGTTTATTAACTAAAGAATAATAAAGTGACATGGCAGAAGATAGCTGCAGTATATTTATATGAGTTGGGTAAGCTTGTATAGAATTAGCAGATAAAAGTTCCTGCTCTGTAATACAACTATGGAGTGCTTCCAGAACTTGGATAAGTTTGTTTTACCCATTTAAAATTCCAGGTAAACACTTATATCCAAATGATTTATTTTTTTAGGATTTAATTTTAGCCTTTTTAAATCTAATCCAATGGCCTTTTGGACAAGCACACCTTCTTTGCAACCTGATAGTAAAGGTATTTATGTAGTGGATTGAATGTGTGATAATGTGTGATCAAAACATTTGAGCAGGCATGGACAGTAACCCAACTGTGGCAAAGCAGTTGGCTTGGTAATCTTTGTAATTAATGTGCATGCTGAAGAAGAGTACTTAAAAATGTGTTTGACTACTGTGTTTGTCCTATTGGAGAATGTCTCTAGCCCTCAGTATGAGCTAGCACAATGGATGGCCCTGTTTAAGCTTCTAGCTTCTGCTTGCCTTATTTTCTTGCACTTTTCTGGCACAGTTTTACTGAACACGCACGCTGGATCTCTCAAATTCCCATTTTCTAAAGAAATTAAATTCTGTTACTTTTAGAGAACACATCTCTTAGTGCCTGAGGTTTTCTACTTCTATGAGAGATGCTTGAAGATCTCAAGACAGGTCGTGCAGTAGTATGCTTGAATATATTTAGTGTCCCTGTTGGAAATGCTTAATTCAGTTTCCAGATCATCAGCATTAACTACTGCACTTCTGGAAAAAAAGGAACATGTAGACAGGAGAAAGGCAGTAGCTAAAGAGTTGGAGATATATAGATACATAGATAATACTACTTGTATAATGTGAAGTACACCTTAGCTGGCCAGAACTTTTTTACTGAGTAACCAGTTTGCTTATATTCAGAATCTGTAACCAAAACTTACAGCTTGTAGTTTGATTGGTTACTAACTGTGCTTCTTGGAAGTATGCTCACTGTAAGCATACTTAACTTACACAGTTCAACAGCATTTTAATTTTAAAAAGCAAATTTTCGTTGCAGTCTGCACACGAGGCTGTCTTTTGTGTCCTCCATTGTTCAAAATATCAAAAAGTCATTCCAAACACCATTTTCCCAAAATTGTATTTCTGGAGGCTCTGTTCTTATCTAAACATTGAACACCTGTATATGTGATATAAAGTCAACTGTTCTGTGTTTTTAGGCATCCCTGTGAATAGAGTTTTTTAACAATTAAGTTTAAATTTTTCATTATTCTGTGTTCATAATGTGAAGTGATTGAGCATTTTGTGCCAATGCATATGTGCAAGGACTGCTGCTGCCTCAAATTGATCCTCTTTTTACACTTGGGGGGTGCGTGTGTATGTGTTTACAAAAACCCAAACGGACTAAATATGCCTTGCCAGTACTTCAGACTGTTCTTCACTTTCACTTTTCTGCTACCTAGGATAGGATTATATACTTACTGATTATATACAGTTGATAATTGTCTTCAGTGTAGCTTTTTGATGGCTTTGTGTTGAGTTTTCTCTTAATAACGTATGACTGAGAAGTCTCATCAGTGTAAATATAATCTGAGGCTTTCTCACGGGGGATGTCTTTCAGGGAGTAGCTTCTACATTGTGCTAGAGCAGTATTCAAAAGCAGTGTAACCTCACAGTAGTTCTGCACCTTCATGCCGAAGTACTTAAGTTTTTTTCAGGTCATGTCACGAGCTTTTTGCAAGCGCTTTATGAGTGAATCAGAGTTGACAATTGCATGTTACTGTATTGGTTACATGCGTGAAGATTTAAACTGGTGCTTTTATATCCAGAAGAAAGGAAAAAAAAAAAAATTAGTATTGTGACTAGCTGGATATTTAGGCCTACCTGGTATTAATGTCAGTTGAAACAAAAGCAAAAATACAGTTCAGCAGTGAAAAGAACTGCTGTGCATGACATTGTTCTTTATTTTGTGCCTTCCATATACTAACGATGCTTTGTGTGGATTTTCTCCCCCACGTAGAAAGTACGATTATCACAAAACCAAAAGTCTTTTCAGAATGTGTTGTATGTATGCATGGCTCTTGGTTTTCATGGCTGCCTGTGAAAATATGTTTAAGCTGTTTGCAGCATTTTTGAATAAGGGAAGTTAACTTTCTTGTGGGGAGGGCGAGTAGAAATTGAGTTAACTGAACCAGTGAACATCTTACTCAGTCTTCCTATTCTGAGGGCAAATACATGTTGTAATCTTAATCATTACTGTTGAAGCCTTTTGAGTGGATGTTTGGAACCCTAGAATCTTAATCTAGTAGTGTTTGATAGACCATCTTCATGGAGGACTTTACCTATAGATTAAGATGAAGTGACTTTATAATGTATTTGTTTTATTTAGCTACTTGTGCAAAGGCTGCTGAAAGACTGCATGGTAGTTCTTTGGGAATTATGTCTGTTGAATATGATGAACTGTATCATCTGTTGCCAGGGTCTTCTAGCTGGCTTTATACTGCTCAGATTAAAGGAAGCTCACCTTTAAGTACCATCTACCTGAGTGACTTTGGAAGAATTTTTTTGTTGTTGAAGATAGATTTGTTCTTTTTGAAAATCCTCTGATCTTAAGGAAAACTTTTTTTTGTTGTAACCTTTAATGGCTGTAAAACTAAATACTGCACACTTAAACCTCTGTGGTGAACTTGGTGCAAATCTACTCAGTCCAACTGAGACACTTGCTTAGCTAATCTGAGAGAATAAGGCATATGCTAATATGCAGGATACCTGCGTATCTTCATCACACAGTTTGAGCTACACTGGTACTTAATGATTAACTCGAAATCAAAGGGAGAGTCAGCTGGGGCAAAAAGGTTGTGGAGATAACATTTCAGGGGGGAAAAATGTACTAAATTTTAACTAGTACTTTGGATTTTGCTCTTATTCCACTATTCTCTAAATACTCTTAATCTACTGGAAAAATCTAGTGGTGAAAACTACTTTTTTAAAAAAGTTTTATTTTAGTGTTTCAGTTGTGTCAAAGGAGCAAAGGGCATGTCTATAAACACTGCAGTTCTCTGCTGTCCTGGTATGCTCTTGCCAGTGGTGAATACTGAATTGCATGAGCAGGAAGATTGATATTCCTCAGGAAGTAAGCAGTGGTCTGGTTCGTAGCTGAAGATTTAGGTTCCCACTGACTACTTTGCCACAGAATTACCAAGTATTTTCTAATGAAATGAACAGTGAGCTTTTGAGAGCACACTTCAAATTCTCCTGACTAGTTTAACTCAAACCTGGGGAATGTTAACACATAGATTGACTTACTAAAGAAATCCAGCTGTTCTTCAAAAAAGGCAGTGCATGGATATTGATGTGCTTTTATACGGTAATTCTCATAAATAGTTAGCATTCATGTTTTACAGCTTTCCCCAGTAACTCTTCTTCTCAAAACAACACTAAAACTCTACCCAAATGAGCAAAACCTCAACCAAAGAATACATGAGGCAGTTTGCTCTAGGCTGTGCTTCCAGCTTTAACCTTTGACTGTGCACTGTTTCATTTTGGGTTTTGTTTGGTTTGTAGTTTGTTTTTGGTTTTTTATTTGTTATTTTTTGGTGTTTGGAGTTGTTTTATTTGTTTGGGATTTGGGTGTTGGTTTGGTTTTGTTTTTTTTTTTTGCTTTTTCAGTACAAGTGGAATGGACAGCTTCATGTTGAAGGGGAGAGGAGAAAAAGCTATAATAAAACTGGTAGTGGTATTTGTCCTTGCTAGAACAGCTAGTTAAATTGGCTGAAAGCAGTATTTTTTGTTGTTCAGCTAAGTGGAACTAAAAGTTACCTTTGTAACAATAGCAGTTTCAGCAACAGCTGTTAAGATAAATGGAGATTAGCTAATAAAAAGCTCAGCTTTCCCATAGTTAATCTGAAACAAGTTCTATTCAATTTCTGTTTAGTATTTTCTAGAACTTAAAGTATTTTTAAGGAGTGCAGTAGGCCATGTTGCTGTAGGCAACTTCATGTTTTCAGGCCTGAAGTTTGTCTCACTACCCCTAGATAGCACCTCTGTCCCTCTTCTCCCTGGGCATATTGCTTGACATGAGGACTTAATCCATATAGCAGTATAAAGAAGCAGATTCATTTCTGTTCTGATATTTGGAATTCCAAAGAATTATATCGAATAGAATAGAATGTAATTGTGCATGCAGGTTAGAATATAACAGGATGTTCTGTCCTAACATCCTGTAACTTAGATTTTTTGTTTCCTATGGATCAACAGAATTATATATATGCTCCAAATGTATTTTTAACTGCCTTAGAATGAATTCAGTTCTGTAATAATGGCAATACAGGGCTAATGTTATTCCCTGTTCTGAAATTACTCAGTTTTAATGGTTTCTTCAATTTCTGTAAAAAGCTGATAAGATAACATCAGAAGATGATCTTCCCTCTGATGAGGTTACAATAGTTTACGAATTAACACCTACTCCTGAACAGAGAGCTCTCGCTGGCTTTCTCAAGCTACCTTCAACATTCTTCTGTTACAAGAATAAGCCTGGATATGTGAGTGATGAAGATGATGGTAAGGAGTGCCAAAGTTGATCTTTGTATTGTCTTTTTTGGGGAGGGGGGCTATTTATAGTGTTTTATGGCCCTTGACACTTATATTACCAATGTAGTTGTTTAGGTAAGACTAAATAATTGCATTTGAGCAAGAGGCTTACTTCTGTAACTATTTTTAGAGACAAATACAAGGCAGTTTTTATCAAAAAGGAACATGTTCAGGTTCCCTAAATGCTAGACTAATGGCTTATTTTTATTCTAAAGCAAACTCCTAACACTGAAACTGGACATATTTTATATCAAATCTTATTACATGCAACTAAATTACTCCTAATGTATTCAGCAGCAAATATGTTAAATGGAATTTCTGCAGCGTTGTATTCAATAGAAAATTGAAGAAGACAAGCCCACAAATACCTGAGCTTGATAGTTTTTAATCTAAAAGATCTCCAGTATTTCTTCCCAATTCTGTTAAGTGGTGCCCTTAATTAAGTCACTCAAGAAATGTGTTTTCTGAAAACAAAATCTGTGCCATTTATCTGTAACAATCTAGGCTAAGAAAAGTGTCAGTAGCACACAGAAGCACATATATGCAATATGGGAAATGAAAGTTTACCCATGGAACTCTTAAAACATAAGCAAAAATTATGCATGCTTGCTAGGCTTGTGAATTGGAAGGGCTTAGCAGACTTCTCTATGTTTGAGGATGCAGACTTCTCAGTACTCTGTACTGAGAACTTACACTTGTTTCTTGTATTTAAGATGAAGACTATGAAACAGCTGTTAAGAAACTGAATGGAAGACTTTATCCCAGTGATTCAGGAAAGAAAAAGAAATTGCAAGATCCTGTAAAAGGTATGTCTTAAAACATAAAAACAAAAGAAATTTTAAACTAAATCCAAAGGACACAGGGCACTTGAGATTAATTTTGTTTCCTGTGATAGTTTTTAGAAGCAGTGATGCTGAACTCAAAATACAGCTTTAAGCTCAGCACATTGAACTGTTAGTTAGTAAAGTAGTACCTGAATGAGAAATATACATTTCACGTGGCCTCTAACAAGAACATCAGTGTGTCTTCCTACCTTAAGCCCCTTTTGAATATGAGGAATTCAGCTTGGTGTGATGCTGTGCGAGATAAAAATTGTCTGCATCTTTGAATACTCGCTACTTCTGCAGATAGTCAGTTTAAGTTAAGCTTATGAGTTAATACTGTTCAATTAAGAAAAAAAAGATACTTTGTTTTTATGCTTAAAATACAGGTGTGAAAGATTGAATTTGCAGCTTATGTTTGTCTGCTTTTTGTGTGCCTCAGACATCAGTGTTCTGTAACTGAAAATCTGGATAGGTACTTCTAGAAGTGAAGTTTGGGGGAGTATTTTTGAGCATATGTGCTACAAAGAGGTGGTATACGTTGAGTCATCTGAAATGTGAGCAGATGCTATAGGAAGGTATTATCACTGGCAGCTCCCAGATGAGCTCTTCATCATTGCATGGAAATTTCATGGTATCCATAGCAAACCAGGTATGATGAATTTTAGTCACCCTGGGTAGAGTTAAGTAAGTCAGTCTTCACTTCCACTGTTTTAAACAGCAGTGGTATATGAAAAAACTCTTGGAAGTCTGATTTCAAGTTGCTCTGGCTATCATGAGGTTATTTTATAGTGTAGGTGTGAAAAAATTACTTTGGTATTTAGCAGCCTTCCCAGCTATTTTCCACTGATTTTTACTCTTTTTATTCACTTTTCACAGGGAAAAGTAAATCCAGCAATGAAGGAGAATGTGCTACTACTTTGGAAAAGAAACCAGCTCCTGAGGAGCAGGCTGAAGCAGAAACTCCTGAGATTCTTTCTACATCTATGTGTGGTGTCAGCAGTGATACTGAGGATGACAGTCCAGAAGACTTCCAGGCAGAAGTTAAAACTCAAGAAACAAAAGTAAGAACTAAATCTTTGTCATTGAACTTGTACAGTAACCTTATCTACATGGTTACGTAGTTTTCACCTTGTGAGAACTAAAACATCCAGTGGGGGAAAACTTTGACTCTTGGCTGTGCCTCAAATCATTGCCAACACTGAAACAGAAGCTGAGATCTAAAGTTCCTTGGGAAGAGAAAGGAGGTACAACTGTTCTCATAAGTTATAAACTGCTTTGGGTAGTAAAATCACTGCTAACGTGTATAGATAAGGACTACCTAATTTCAGGAAGTCACAATTGGTTTTTTGGGTGTGGGGCGTTTTTTTGTTGTTGGTTTGTTTGAAAGCATAATACTTCAAAGATACTTCAGGTTTTTGTCAAGTTAATGTCCTTGTGTGTTACGCGTAACGGAGAAACTTCAGAAAGCTCATAACAACAACTTTTCTTGACATTCTTTTTTTTCTCTTTTTTTTTTTTTTTTTTTGTCTAAAATGACTGTTAAGTCTGCTGAGAGGTGGTGTGAATACTAGGTTCTTCTAGCTCATTTGCTTACTACTTTCCTTTTTTATTAATCTCAGCAGAATGAGGTTACAAGCTCAAGTGACTTAGTCTGTACCAGTGAGGAAGAAATGCCTACTCCATCAACCAGTGAAGTGACGGTAGCTGTCCAGTCAGCTACCAACAATGAAGAACCAGATTCTACCACAGAAACTGTACATGTATCACAGACTGGATCAGGAGCTGAGGACACACCTGTAGACTTGTCAACTAAAAAAAGTGATTCAGGCTCTCCAGAGTCAACACAAGGTATGGTCAGGGGTATCTTCTGTTTGTTTGGCGGGTTTTTTGGTAAGCACCTAGCTATGCTTTTCTGTAGATGAGTTTATCTAATGTAGAGTGTGGTTGCTGACCTGGAGAGGGGTACTAATACAGGAATAGAAGCATGAGTAGTAAAATTGTGACTGGGGGTCAAAATTACATATATCAAATTGTGGTGGGTTCAAATGGTACTACTATAGAGTGCTGCTAGTGTCTGTTGTGTAATTTATATATGATGTAGTTTCTCATTAGTTTACTGATAAATACTGCATAAATATGTACTAGAGTTCTATGAATCTGCACAGAATTAGCGTGCCAAAACTATCTTGCGCAATCTTGAGCCCTCTTTAATATAAAACCTGTAATTAATGACTGTTACAAGTGTCATGCAAACTTCAAATTTATTGGAAAGGAAAAATACTGTAGTGACTCCAGTTTATTCTTGTGACTACATAACATTAAATATATCTTCTTTAAGAAAGGCAAAGAAAAACCTTTGACTTTTTCCTCTTCTTTGATAGACAACAGAGTCATCTCATTTGGTTTCGGCAATACTGCAGGCTTGTCATTTGCAGATCTGGCTTCCAAAAACTCCGGAAACTTTGCTTTTGGGTCAAAAGGTGAGTTAAACTAGTCTCTGAGAAGGACACTCAGCTGGACTTTTGTTTCCTAAAACACACCCTTTGTGCACCAAGTTTCTACTGATAAACAGTTATCCACAGTTTTTAGCAAGTTTTTGTCATGAAGGAAAAGAAACTCCACAAAGTTTAAAATGTAACTCTCTTAATTGTAGATAAAAACTTCAAATGGGCAAACACAGGAGCAGCTGTGTTTGGAGAGACAGCCTGTAAAGCAGATGAAGATGAAGGTGGTAGTGATGATGAGGTGGTACATAGTGATGATATCCACTTTGAGCCGATTGTGTCCTTACCTGAGGTAAGGTGACTTCTGGCATATAAACCAACATTAACATAAGCATGTCTGCTAACAATGCAAGTTTTTTTAAATGCTTTGCTTAATTAATTTCTCACACTGCTTATGTAGAAACACCTGCTAGGTTAAACTAGGTTTAAATCCTAGTGCAGCTTAGCACTGGGGAATTGTCTGGTGCATCAGTTAAAATCTTTTATGTCATCATACCTTGACCATATTCATACACATAACTTGTAAAAGCTAAACCTGATTCATTGTAGCACATTTGAAAACCAAGAGGAGCAACTGAGTAACTGCTAGTGCCTGTACAACTCAGCTGTGGCTTTGTATCAGTGACTTGTAGATGAAGTTCTGAGAAAGTCATGCCTTTAATTAAAAATAAAACCTTTTAAATAAAAGTTTTACTCTGGACTCGGCAAGAGATTTCTAGAATCACTGAGCAATAAAGATGTAGTACAACTAACCTCACCTGAACTAACTTTGTTAGTTTGAAAATAAATTGGTTTTGAAGGGAAGGAGGACCTTCTGCTTTGAAGGTAGCCTTATAAGCTACTGAGTTGAGGCTTCACACAGTTCATGTCTTGATTTGGTATTTAACTGTAGTGTTATAACAGCCATTTAAAATTTTTCTGATGTTATATCATCTGGTAAATTTAATTCTAGACTAGTATAACTATTAAGCAAAACAGTGCAAATAAACAATATGCAGTGTTGTTTGATTTGAACAGCAAATGTGACATAGTTCGTAACATGCCTTCAACCTCCTCCTTCAGAACTTGGTATGCCTTCACCATCTCTGTGTCATATTGTGACTTCTGTGATTTTTCTTTTTTCCCTTACTTGCTATTCTTCAGTCTCATTTCTCCCTCCACAAGTAGTTGTTTGTCTTGTATCTCTCCAGTTCTTTCAAGTGTTCCATATCTTAAGATGATGTGATAACTAAAGATAGTTGTATAAAGTGAGCAGGTACAGCAATCAGGCCTCAGTTTGTTATACTCTGTCGGTGTTTATTCTGTTCAAATGCAAATATCAAGTTCTTGAACAGTGTTAGAAAAGTAATGCCTGGAATGGTAATATATCTTCAGTTCTTAGTTTGCACATCATACAGCAAACCTGAAGCATTTCCTTAGCAGAAGCTTGTCAGAACATCTGATGGTGGGGGTTTATTTTTCAGGAAGAAAAAAACCCCACATCAAACACACACAGAAAAAAAACAACCAAAAAATTAACAAACAAATAAAAAAATCCACTTGCGAAGACAATCCAGCAACCACCCACCAAAATCATACGCAGCATGGCAAAGTAGTATTGCAGTGCTATAATTAACCTCAAATAGTGGAATTCGTTGAGCTCTTAAAGTTGGAAAAGGCTAGGCATTTACTCATTTTGGTGTGTAATGAATATGGTCCTGGAGAAAGGAACACATTGAGTAATTTTGCATAGTAGTATGTCAGAATCATTTTAAGTGTATGTAATACTGTTTAACACTGTTGGTGACAGCAGCTCTCTGGCTTTTAGGTGGAAGTAAAATCTGGAGAAGAAGATGAAGAAATTCTCTTCAAAGAGAGGGCAAAACTTTACAGATGGGACAGGGATGCTACTCAGTGGAAGGAGCGTGGTGTTGGGGAGATAAAGATCCTCTTCCATACACAGAAGAAATACTATAGAGTCCTAATGAGAAGGGACCAGGTTCTTAAAGTCTGTGCAAACCATGTCATCACCAAAGAAATGAACTTGGTGCCCTCTGATACATCAAACAATGCTTTAATTTGGACAGCCACAGATTATACTGGTGAGTTTTTTCATGTGGCTTTCAGTTTTTCTAGGTGTTCTGTAGCTTCTGTTGGCTTTGTTTTTACCTGGAGATTATATAAAATAAAAGGTATTTGTTTCTAACTGTACTGAACAGAACTAAAGAAACCTGATCTCTGATCTGCTTTCAGATGGTGAAGTAAAAGTGGAGCAACTTGCAGTCAGATTTAAAAGCCAAGAACTGGCTAATTCTTTCAAGAGGAGGTTTGAAGAATGCCAGCAAAGCTTGTCAGAACTACAGAAGGGACACTTATCTCTGGCAGCAGGACTGTCAAAGGACACTAACCCTGTTGTGTATTTTGAAGTTTCTGCTGATGATGAACCTTTAGGACACATAACTATGGAGCTATTTTCAAATATTGTCCCTCGAACTGCTGAAAACTTCAGGGCCCTGTGTACAGGAGAGAAAGGATTTGGATTCAAGAACTCCAGCTTTCACATGATAGTCACTGACTTTGTGTGTCAGGTAAGCATAACAGGAAAACCTTTCGTTGAGAGAATGAGGTGCGTCTTCATTAACAGTGGCACTTAAAAATCACACAGGATAGCACGTTCTTGTTGGCACCATAAATACAGTGTGCAAGATACTCTCATCTGTCCTTTCTCTGCAAGGAGATGAGAAAGTGCAAGCAGCACATGTTGTCCTAAGATGAATGCTTTTTACCTGTGTCAGCCAGCTGCCTGATGCTTCAGTATTACCTAGTGCTG
>JAVHNF010059490.1:16727-26972 GCA_034783455.1 Micropsitta finschii | reverse complement strand
CCATGGACCAGGCACCATGGACCATGCGCCATGGACCAGGGCTCTGCCCAGTCTGCAGGACCAGCACTGCTGGGCCGTGCCATGGGGCACAGCCAGCTCAGATCCCGGATCCTGGAAAGCCGCATCCCGGCAGAGCTGTCGGCCCTTCCCGAGGCTGGCACTGCTCGGAGCTGTGTGGGCCGGGCAGTGCCACTGCCAAAGCCTGTGCTGGGCTCTAAAAGCTGACACCAGCAGTAGCAGCAATCCCGGTGCTCCCGGGCAATGCCATGGATGGGTGCAGGAGGGGAAGGTGCTCAGGAAATGACCCTGGAAACAGGGCTGCTTCCCTGCAGCTCCCGAGAGCCCGGCGTGCTTAACACCGAGCAGGGAAGCACACATTAAAGCCCAAACGCAGTGAGAAGGGGTCCCTGCACCACCTGGGACACTGAATCCCAGTTATAAGATGCTCATCCAGGGAGCAGCCCCCTTCAACAACCTGGTCCCTGGGGTCTTTGCTATGAGCCCCCCCAGCAACAAACTGGGCTGGATCATTCCCCCTCCACACAGTTGTGTTCTTCTTAGCCGCTGGCTCAGAGGAAGCAGCGAGGGATGGAGGGGCTGGCAGGGAATGGGGGGAGCAAATCCCAGCAATCCAGGGCAAATTCAGCATCACTGTCCAATGGAAGGCAAGGGCCTCACTCCTGGGGGGGGGCTGGATGGTTCCAACAGCCTCCTGCTCCTTTGGGGGGAAGAGAATACGAACAGGGATTTGATTCAAGGTTGGGAGCAAAGGGATAACACCCGCGGCTCACCTCGGCATCAGGAGCCTGTTTCAGCCCAGCCTCATTATCCATATGGAGCAGCAGCTGGAGCTGGTGGTAAATGGGAGCACATCGATGGGTGGCCAGTTTGGCTCCAGAGCATCCATAGCAGTGACACTGGGTTGGGAGACCAGCCAGGAGAATTACTGATCAGCACCAATGGGTGGCTTTCCCCCTTAAGCCATGAGGCCATCGTGGAGCTGAGAGGGTCACAAGCATCCCTGTCTGTGTTTGCGCTCCTGCAGACCCGATCTGAGGTCATGGACAGGCATTTATACATGGAATTAGTTGTCTTTTTCCACTTTATTCCCAGTTTCCAGGCTGTGCATGGAGGGAAGAGCCCCTTGGGGCTGTGAGTGCCTGGGACACTGTTGTTCCTTGTCAAACCCGGCAGAGGAGCATGTGGCTGTGCTGGTGGCTCCGGAATGGTGCCCTTGGCACAGCTGGTTCCCAACCTTCTCTCCCTCTTTCCTGTGGCCGCAGGCTTCCTCCTTACCCTTGCTCTCAGCACCACCAACTCAGTCCCTGCTCATCCCGCACTGGTTCCTGTGTTGGCACGGGAATTCTTTCCTGGAGCTGGAGTGGGACACTTGGGAAATGCTGCTGCAAACTTGTAAGAAGTTACCTAAGAAGAGCTGGAAGTGAATCATCAGTGAATCACTGATGAAGATCATCAGTGATCTTCATCAGTGAAGATGCTGCTATTCCCAACCTTCCCATACCACATCCTCGCCCTGCACGCAGGCAGGACCTGCCGATACCTTCTCCCATTGCTGGATGCAGAAGGGTTTTCACCATCATGGAAGCAGGGAAGAGCCGGGGCTGTTGCCCAGTTTCAGCGTGCGTTACCCTGAAAGGAGCAAGAAGTTTGGACATCACAGAGAAAGAACCAACAAGGGGCTGATTTTCGCTCTCTGGCCCCGGCGCAATTCCTCTGGGATCTCTGGGGTATTTGGTATGGAAAAGCAGAAGATGTTCAGAACCTCTTATGCTGGCTGGAAAGGATCCCTTTGAGGGGACAGACATGTTATGGGGCAGAGCTGAGCTGAGCGCCTCGTGGTGATGGCTTTGGGAAGGCAATGTTGGAGATGATGCTCGGCATCGCTGCTGCTCCAGTGCTTTGGTGCGCGCTGCCACAGGGCATTCAGGGTGCAGGACGTGGGCACTTGGCCATCACTGGGGTCTGCCCTGTGCGTCACCCTTTGCGAGTGCTCCTTGAGCTGCCCAGCGAGGTGGACACGGAGGTTTGTGGTCCAACAGCAGCCCTGTGCTGAGGTCTCACTGCTTGGTGTGCTGGTGGCCACCCCTCCGTGTGTGGGGTCCTGCTCTGCCTTTGCCCTGGTGCTCACAAGGGGCATGGTTGCGTTTCAGCACTAGCATAAACATGTTGCTGTGTGGGTTCCCCCCTGGTTTATACCCTGTGGTAAAGCACTGAGGTCTTGTCCAGCTTTCAGT
The DNA here is from genome assembly GCA_034783455.1 of Micropsitta finschii. NCBI lineage: Eukaryota > Metazoa > Chordata > Aves > Psittaciformes > Psittacidae > Micropsitta > Micropsitta finschii. The sequence continues at coordinate 24,717 of JAVHNF010059490.1, read as the reverse complement.
TCGCTGGTCTTCCATGAGTCTTCTTTGAGCAGCTGGTCTGAGGGTCACTAAGAGGTGCCAGGAGACAGCAGAGGAAGGAAGGGACTGGCCTGTTCACCGTGGAGCATCAGGGATGCTCTTGCACAAGCGAGAGTGGAGCTGTGATTTGGGGAGAGGCTGCAGGGATCCCAGCATCCCCACGCGCAGCCAGGCTGCAGCTCAGGTCCCCCATCAAAAGGCTCCAAGTTAGCTGAATCAACACTCCCTGTGTTCACCAGCCAGTGCCAGAGAACCTGTTGCCAAGGCTGGAATGTCTCACTTGATCCCATTAACCTTTGTGTCCATGCAACCTCATACATGTCACCAGCCGAACACGGGCCGGAAGCTTTTGCCAGCTCCAGAAGCATGTGCGCTGCATGTGATGTGCCTGATCCCACATGGAAAATCCCTGGGGCACCGCAGAAAGGACTGATGGGCCTTTGTGTCTTACACGTTGATGGCGTGGCCGATGATCCAGGATGCTCTCCTGACCTCTGCATCCCTCTGGGGACAAGGAGAGACAGGATGAATGTGGATGCTCAGTGCGTCCAGTCCATTGAGTTAAATGATGCTAAGTGTGATCTTGTTGGAGGAATTTGAGGTGAGGAGTCAAATCTCTCTGTGTGGGTTGAACAGGGGTGAAGAAGTCATTAGCTGGCACTTCCCATGGTCATGCTGTCAGTGCCTGAGTGAGATCAGCATCCCATCCCATCTCATCCCATCCCATCCAAGGTCTTATCCATGGTGGTCCAGGGAATCACCTCCCAAGAGCCTGATGCTCCCAACGCAGCCCCATCCTCAGATGTGTCTTTTGCTTGTTCTGTTGGGAACGGAGGAAGGTGCTTGAACCCACCCCATGGCACTGCCAAAGCAGAGGGGTGTCCTGCCCGCTTCCATTGGGAGCAGGCGTGGGCCTTGCGCGATAATTCCTGATGTTCATTATTTATAGAGCAGCCAAATTGAATTATTAATAGGGAAAATTCAGATAACGTCCCCAGTCCTCAGTTTGTAACAGGTTCCCATTAATAAGGAAAATTGGAAATTTATCACTGCATCTGCTCATTAAAACTCACTCTGGTTTTCTTTTTCTTTGCGTGTCTTAAATGAAAGGCGAGGAATAAACGCCGAGGAAAAGCCATTTATTCCCTGCTTCTCGGGGCAGAGGCAGCCCGTCATGAAAGTCTTTGCTGTTGGATGCGGAGGGGAAACCAGCCTATAATAAAGCAGCTTTTCCTCCATGTCCGTTGTGGCGTTGCTCGACTCTGGACCAAATCCTGGCAATCGCCTCCTGCTGCTCCTCTTTGTGGGACTCTTTCAGCTGTGGGATAGATCCCGGCTTTCCCTCCCTCCCCAGCAGCTCTCCTTGCTTTCAGCATGTGTTGCTCCCGGCTCCGAGGAGTGAATTTTAGTGCCTCTCCTGCTTCTTTCAGAGATGGCGGATTCCTATACCTATAAAGGTGGAAGGAAAACTGCAGGCTCTCACAGACCCGCTGCCAGCAAGGAAAGCAGGACAGAGACAAGGATAAACCCACCGGCAGAGCTGCCCAGGCTTGGTAAGGAGCTGCTTTTCCTTTCCATGGAGGTGAATGGGGCAAAGGGAATGAGGCTGGGGGCAGCTGCCATAATGAGGGGGGGTGAGTGCATCTGATCGTGCCTTTGCTTTAATCCACTGGGGAGGGCTGTGCTGGTCCAGAAAATCCCCTTGGAGGCTCATTCCCTGGGAACGGGAAGGGAGCGATGGAGCTGGTGTCTCCCTTCCTGGCTTAACGAGATGGGTGTCTCGCTGCTCTTTATCGTGCTGGTAGCTGAGTGCTACATCAAAGGAGGGAAAGGCTTAACTGAGTTCAGCCCATCCGCCCTCTCCTGTGTCGTGGCCCCCCGGGAGGGAGGTTTGCCAGTTGATGAGCCCCCGGGGACCCGCTTGCTAAGGGCTGTCACTCTGATGGATGGCTGATTGCTCTCTCCAGGAATCTCCAGGCCCGAGGAGATTCGTTTTCCTTCTGTCTGCTTACACTGGGCTGATTTGCGGGCACAGAGAGGCTCTTGCTGCCTTTACATTGCTCAAAGCCAGGCTGGATGGGGCTTGGAGCAAGCTGCTCCAATGGAAGGTGGCCCTGCCCGTGGCAGGGGTTGGAGCTGGATGGGCTTTAAGGTCCCTTCAACCCAAACCACTGGGATTCTATGGGTCTGTGATAGTGAAGGGTTCCTGCGCTCTGAGTGAGGGTCAGACCCCAGGGATGGATCTGAGACCAGGCACCCAAAATCAGCAGCTTCACAGGGAAATGCCTGTGCCCTAAATGTTTCCCAAATGTCCCTCTTCTCTGGAGGGGGTTGAAGCTGTAATTGCTAACAGAGGGCTATAACTTATCGCTGATGGGAATGAGCTCCAGCTGTCCTCAGTATGAATATACCTGTGTTCAGGAGTGGTTTTCCCTGCACCACATCTTCGCAGCCCTTTTTTAGCCCTTGCTTCTGGCTTAGATGGACTAGAAGTGATGTGACGGAGTGAAGGACCCTTTGTGATGAAGATATCTCGTTCTCATTGGGATGGTGCTGGAGGTGGCAATGGCTGACAGGGTTTGTGTTGTCAGGGTGAATTAAGCTGGATGCAGTCGCTTTGCTGCACCCCTCGGATGCAGCAGCCTGGTTGGCACAGGGAGCATCCTTCCCAAGCCAGGTCCTGGTCCGAAGAAGGGATGGGATTTCTGTGCTCAGCAGCCTGCCCAGACACGGATTGCTTTAGCTGAGGAGCATAGTTGTTGAAGGATTTCTTCCATTCCAAGTGGAAAGATGGATTCCAGAGCAGGCCCCGGCTGTGCTGAAACTGCTCTGTGGACACGACAGGAGATGTGTCAGTGGGTACCAGGAGAAACCGCTGCCTCCTGTGCAGGTATCTGCGGGTGTAGGGGCTGTGCACTGAGTTGCAGAGGAGCTGGCATTGCCTTCCAAAGGGGCATCTCCATCCTTACCAGGCAGGGACACTCATCCCAGAGCCCTGCGTGCATCTATAGACTGCATGGAGCCAGGGAAGCGGGATTGCCGGGACAGCAGCGGGTGACGGGGCACTGCCTCTGTTTGCAGGGAATGCAACCAGTGACAAATCCGAAGGCAGGAAGAAAGGACGACCCAAGGCTGAGAACCAGGCACTGAAAGACATCCCTGTAAGACCCCGGACCCTCTGCTCCCCAACGCCCTCCCTGCCTTGCCCTCCACACCTTCCTGCACTGCGTGCTCCAGCCAGCCCCATTCCGAGGTTAAACCTGCCCTTCCCATGAACTTAATCATCCGAGCAGCCTTGTCTTGGGCAAGGCAAGATCTTTGCCCCTCCATCCCCTCCATGCAGGCATCCGGCAGCCTCCAAAAGCCTGGTTAGGGAACACAAACCCCCTCCTGCCTCCCCTTCCCAGCGCCATGCCCAGATGAGCTGGATTCTTTCACAGGCGCGTCAGGTTTGGCTGATGATCCGGTAAAAGGGGTGATTTATTCCCCACAGAGTTGTGCAGTTTAATTCCCGCGCGGCAGCATGGACAACACACAGAGCAGTTTGTCAGGAGAGCATGGCCATGGGGTGATTTATTGCCTAGATGAAATATGGGGTGATTAAATCACTTAGGTGGCTTCTGGCCTGATTTATTCCCTAGCCTGGCTGTGTGTGCTCGGGGAGGCATGTTAACCTAGACAGCCTGCAGCATCTGGCCCAGCTCCTCTGGCTGGAGGGAGCATCGCTGCACTGAAACACAGCCCTGGGTTCCCTTTGGGACTGGAAGGGTTGAACAGGAATGATCAAGAGTCCTATGTGGCCCCTTGGGATGCAGCTGGATGCATGCTCTTCCCTCACCAATGTGTCTTGTGTCTCCTGCTCCAAGGCTCGCCCTTTCCCTCACATCAGGTTTATCTTGAGGACATGGGGGTCCTTGGCCTGCTGCTGCTCAGGGCAGGGGGGATGTGGGTCAGTCCCCATGGCCCAGGGCTGGGTTTCAGTGTGGGCTCAGCAGCACAGGGAGCCTCAGAGCTCCAGCCCAAGAGCAGTATCCTCACTTGCACGCTGTGCTGATGGGCTCACACAGGCTGTGGACTGCTCCCACATGGCACCAAGGGAGAGCTTCCTCTCAACTGGTCAAATAGGGAGCGATGGTCCCACGACCCAGGAAGCTGCTGCAGAGGGACACGGTGCCACGTCCTGCACACTAACAGCAGCACTGCAGACATTCCAAGTGGGAGCGGGTGGATCTGTCCCACCACAGCAGTTGTGCTTTGGGATTCTGGGGTGTGTTGAGGTGCTGTGGGTCAGCACAACCCCACTCTGTGCCCAATGGCTGGAGAGCGAAGGGACAGATGTGGGATGCGGCTGTGGGGTGTGTGGGGCAGAGCCCTGCTGGCAGGTACCAAGGAGAGGAAGAGGAGGATGAGGATGGGCTGTGCTGTGCAGCTGCCATCCTCACCGTGCCCGCTGCCTCCCCAGCCCCATTCGTGGTGCTGGTTTTCAGCCTCCCCTTCGCCCGCAGTTCCCAAAGCAATGGGAGCAGGCGGCTCTCCCTCGATGCCGTGTCTCCCTCTTGGATGACAGCTTCCCACCTCCAGAGCTTCATCTCCAGGCTGTAATTGATGCCTGTCACGATGCTCAGCTCCCCCGAGCCTGGAGCCGGGGTGCAGAGCAGCAGCGTGCTGCCATGCGGGACACGGAGCCGGCTGGCTCATGCCTGGAGCCCTGTCCCCTGGTTCATGTCTGGCCCCATAGGAGAAGGGACAGACCCAGCGTGACCTGACCATGTGCTCAGGTGAGGGGCTGCCCTTCCTCTGTTTAGACACTGCAGGAGTTCCTCACCCTGCCCCTGCAGAGAAGTCTTGCTCTGTGCCTCAGTTTCCCCATTTGTAGCACTGAGGACAGCATCGTGCCTGCTCGTGCGTTACCTTCTGCAGCTTGCTCTGTAGAAGGCAGATCCATGAATCCCGCAGACATTCTGGGCCCTGAGGAGCTGTGTTCCCATCCCTCACCATGGCACGAGCCAAGCTCTGAGCCATCCCCAGCAGACACCGAGTGCAGTACATGGGGCCTTGGCAGGCTGCGGTGAGGAGCAGGCTCACAGCATCTGCAGGAGGTGATGGCTGCATCCATCACAACAGATCCATGAGTGCAGCTGAGCAGAGCCGGGAATTCCTTCATCAGTTTTTAATGCTTTAATTTCTCCCTGCCTGTCCAGCAGGGACCAGGCTGCTGGGGCTGTGGGATGCATGAGCAGAAGAGGCAAGAGCCCATTCACAGCCAGTCCCATGAAGCCAAGAGCTCTCCCCTGCCCTGGACACAGCCATTCTGCCCCATTCACGCCCCAAATCCATGTGTTGCAGTGTGGAGCTGAGTCCACAGGACATCACTTGCTGGAGCCTGCCTCCTCCTTGGCTTTTTCTTCCCGTGGCACAATTGCATGGCTTTGACCCAGGAAAGAGCTGAGCCCGAAAGCGCAGCAAGCAGAAAGCCAAAGCAAACAGGCGGGTGCTTAAAGATGAAATGTGTTTGGTTTGCTTCAGAGGCAGGGAGGGGGGAACAAAAAAAAACACACTGAAAAAGAGCTTTTTTCTCCCCCAGACACTCAGTGGGAGGCCAACAGATGCCAGAGCATCTGCCTCCATCCCCAGGCCTTACAGTCAGTGCTGCCAGTGCCCACCACAGTGGGGATGCTCTCGCCCCCAGTGTGGAGCTGTGCTGTGGGGACCCATGAGCAGGAGAAGGGAGGTGGCTCATCCATGGCCATGCATGGGGCTGCTGTGGGGGACGTGTGCTTTATGTAGGGTACGGAGAGCTCATCAGGGTGACCTTCTGCCGGCTCTGGCTCTGCCCAGCAGCAGTGTTCCGGGCAGGAAGCAGGGCTGGGAAGCGGCAGGAAGGGTGAGCAGGATGGGAACTCTTTGTAAGTCATTTAAATGACTCATCTGTGCCTCCAAAATAATCTCATCTCGGAAGTTGAGCTGCGGCCCAGATGTTCCTTGAGCAAACGTGCTGAGGCTCCTCGTCCGTGCCCTGCCCTTGTGGGTCAGCAGGAAATCCAAGCTGCTCCTTTGTGCTGCCAAGGAGCCAGGCTGGGAGGATCAGGCTGCTCAGTGCTGCGGTGCTGGGGCAGGGGCTCTGCCGGATCAACCACCCTGACCCTGGTGTTGTCGGTGTCCCAGCAGGATTTATGTGGTTACATGATCCTGACATCCCAAAGGAGCCCCCAGTGCAGCTGAATGAGGTGTTGGTCAGACCTGAAGGGTTATTCACATCTCATGGATCTGGTGTCAGAGCTGAGGGGGTTTGCCTGGGTGCTGGCAAGTGCCTGCCCTGCTTCACCTCCCCTTCACCACATTGATGGAGCACGGAGGGGCTCTGCTGGGGGATGCAGGGAGACCAGGGCAGTTCGGGCATCTCCTCCCAGCTCATCGGGAATGTTGAGATAGGGCTCATTGTGGGGTTTAAATGTGCAGCCCCACCGTAGGGCACCGGGGGTGCAGGAGCATCCGGGCACCAAACTGTCCCTGGGGACCAAGGGCAGTGCTTGTGGTTGCGCACCCAGCAGCTCCTGCCAGCACAGAGGGGTTTGAGGGTTTCCTGCTTGTGTCTCCGCAGGGACCTTCCGAGGCGTCTGCAAGAAAATCGACCACTTCCCTGAGGATGCTGATTACGAGCAAGACACGGCCGAGTACCTGCTCCGTGAGTCTGCTTCCCTGGGGCACGATGGGGCTGCACTGTGGGGCCCCGTGCACTCCATAGGGACCCCGGTCCCCACCACCCAGAGTTCAACCCAGCAGTCCTGCCGCTGCTGCAGGATGCTGATGGGCTGCAGCCCCCCCCGGGCTCCCCGCACAGCAGCGGTGACCCTTGGGGTTACCCGAGCGTGGCTGCCTCACGCTGCAGCAGCAGTGCTAATGGCACATTTGTCTGGTGCTGGCTGTCCCCGAGGCTGGTCCCAGCAGCAGCGGCACAGCCTGGGCTTGCTGGGGCATGAGGAGTGCCAGGGAGCAAGGCAGGTCCTTGGTGCAGCACCACAGGGTGCGTGTTCCTGGTTGTTCCCTGAAGCTGGATTTGCTGGTGCTCACTGGGAGAGCGCAGGGAGCGTCTGATGTGTGCTCTGCCAGCAGGAGCCGAGCAGGGAGAGGGAGCAGGAACAGAGCTGGGTGATCCAACGGGAAGAGCAGGGTCCTCCTGTCCTGGGGGCCTGCAGGACCCACAGGGGTTTACATGGGGGAGTTGGTGCTGGGGTGAGGCTGACCCTGCAGGGAAGAGGCACCGTCCCTGAGCACTTTGCTGCGGCGAGGTGCAGGTTGGCGGAGGCTGGGCACAGATGACGCACACCCCGACAGGCAGAGCAGCACGGATGTGCGCTGCCTGGCACGCTGGCAAATACACACGTGTGTGAGCATGGCTAAAGGCTCATTTGAACCCCTAAATTGCCAAACAAGAGCGCAGAGCAGCAGGATCACAGGGCAGCATCACTGGGTGCTCTGAGCTGATGGAGCCAGGCGGGATCCTGAGGACCCCCGATCCTGCAGGGACCCCCCGATCCCACCACCCTGTGCTCAGCGCAGGGCCCAGCAGCAGCCCCTGCCTGACCCAGCTGCTGCCCATCCAGATGTTGCTCCGAGCACGCGTCCCCCAGAGCCGCAGGGATCCATCAGCTCTGCTCACCCATCTGAGGGGGGAATGAACTCAGTGGAGCTGGTTTGCAATTTTAATAGATCAGCGTTGAAGTTCTCCCACCCCCTCCCACAATTAACATAAAAAGTCTATTTTAAAGCCCCAGAATGGCATTTTAATGGGGCTTCGCTGTATTTCTGTGCTTTTAATAAAGGCCCTAAGAGCGGGATGAGAGCCCAAACCAAGGCACAGTGTATTTTCGGTGCAGCAGGTAGAGTTTTGCTGCATTCATTACTCTTTACTGTCATCTCAGAAGCTGAACTTGTAGAAAAACCCCTTCTTTGTGTGGGGCTCAGTCAGTGA
>JAVHNF010059485.1:6815-16920 GCA_034783455.1 Micropsitta finschii | reverse complement strand
GATTAACTTTATACTATGGAAAAATCTGTAAAAGTTCACGTCCTTGGTTTTCTGTTAATTTGTGCCTTTTTATAGGCACCCAAGCATCATGACCTACAAATAGTAACTTGACAAACACTCATATAGAACAAGAAAGAGCTCTTTGAGCAGTTGATAAACATACCATATATACCTAGCTACCTAAGAAGTGCAGTGCAGCTTTTGCTCATTGAACTACATACAGACATTTGGTTTGGAACCTGTCCTGTCCATATACAAAGTGGTGTTAACAACTCAGAGTACTGTGCAGTTCAGCTGCAACTACACAATTGTGAAAGTCCTATCACCTAGCAGGCATGGACAATTTCTTGTGTGTTTTCATGGATGGTACCATAACATTAAATGTGTCCTCAAAGATGTCAAAGAAATGTCGGGTAAGTTTACAAGTCATCCCCCACACTGTGCCGTAAAGCAGATTAGGCTGTCATCAGCTTAACTTGAGCTGAGAAAAACTGGGAGCATTTTCAGTCCCGAATCACCAGCTATTTTTGTAAAGGTGTTGGATGAAATCTTTAACAAAAATGTTCTGAGGGATCTTCAGTTGAATTGAAGAAATGTGTTTCCATTCATTTCAGTAGTCTTACACAGTTCAGTTCAGATGGCAAGCTCTCCAGAGGAAAGATCCTGTCACTAAAAGAAGTTTTTTGCAATGACAAACTTAAACTACACTTGCATTAAGTTTTTGTAGTCCCTAATGGTGATTTGGCTTGTGGCTAACAGAATACTTACCTTCATTTTCATCATCAGAGTTTGTTATTTAAACATGGAGACGCCTATTGGTCAGGCCTTGTTCTGATACTAAAGCAAGCTTTTATTTTCTGATTGCTTGTTTAAAGCTTCAAAATGTGAACATATCCATGAAAGGCTTCACTCAGACCATGTCTCATAACAGGTGGGGAGCATTAACTGACAAAAATGGACAGAAACAGAAGTTCTGGGTAAGTAAATCCTTAGTACTGGGTTTTGAAGAGAAAGAAACAATCTCTACAACACAGATTATCTAAAAATAAATTTTTCTTTTCATTCACTCTCTGCATCTATTTTTTTCCTTCAACGTCAAGTCTCCTTCATAATTCTAGTCCCTTTCTGTCAGCTTTTATAATATTGACCTTTGAACTATAGCATCATCTACCTCAATTTCAAACCCTGTTTTATCTGGTGTCCTACCTATATCTGTGGTTTTTTCCTACACTGTCTTTTCTGTTTTAAATCTTATTCAAACTCTCAGATTTTATTCAGATTTCCCTTGAAGACTCAGTTATTTTTGATGCCTGCAAACGAGACTTAATAAAAGCAATGTATTACTTGTTAAAAAGTTTGGAAAAAACAAGCTATCTATCTAAACAGCATTGACATATGTGATACATATACCAGGAAAAAAAAACTGTCATTTTCAGACATTTAGAGTAAGTTGGATTTTATCGCTTTACTTGCAATTAACAGCTCACCTCATTATTCCTGTGTTCAATAAAGGTAATTTGTAGCTGATGGCAGAAGGCTTTTGGTAGGTAATTTCACTGACATCTAGAGCAAAACTTTTACAGACTTCATTAGAAACTAAATTGCTCAGTATGCCAATAGCTATCTGAATGGAACCTAATTTATTAAAAGTCAGATTTTTCATATCTTGGGTCTCTCTTTAACAGATCAGTTGTAATTGGAATTTGACCACTGTTGTTTCAATGACTGCTTTCTCCATCCAGCGGTTATGTTACCAAATAATTTTTGCTTCAACTTATATAGCTGCCTTGTAGAAATAGCATTCCATTTTTATTAACCCTGGTTTCAGAACTGAAATTTTGATCAAAACAAAAAAGAACAAATTATTTGAAATCAGAAAAACATGCATTCTGATTCTCAGCACATCAAATCTGAGAAACTGCTTTTTTAAAAGGAAACTAACAAGAGATTAATTCTTCATTTTATACCTGCATTTTTAAATACTACTTTAAAACTAAATTATTTTTTTCTTCTTTGTTTTTCTTTAGATTGCTGCAAATTCCTGGGGAAAAACTTGGGGTGAAAATGGTTATTTTAGGATTCTACGTGGACGAAATGAGTGTGATATAGAGAAGCTGATTTTAGCTACTTTGGGATAGCCCATAGTCTTCCACCCTAGTTGTATTGTACCATACTCTGCTTTATGTATCCATTATTTCCATTGTTGCATATTGAGACTTTCTAGAGGAATAAAAATGTCTTTTCTGTAAGGTACCTTTCTTGCTTTTATGGCTCATTAAGGCTTTCTGACTGGAACGGACTACAACTATTGCAACACTCTCAGATCTTTCCTGGTACAAACACCCCTTTATGCTAATAGCAAGTCGTATCCAGAACTACTGAAAACCTTGGTGTCTTTCAGGAAGTTCCCTCCTCTGTCATTTACTTCTCACCAATATTTTGTTATATTACCAATGGTTGATTGAACAGTGCCTAAAATACATGGAGTTACAATGTTAATATTAATCTCCTTAGAGTACATACTCTGCACAAAAATCGCTTTGGAAATATTATGTGCTCTCTCACACAGTTGGCTCAGACAACTCATGGTCACCCTGAATAAAAAAATACCAAAGAAATATGAGTTTTAATTGTTGCAAACCAATTATTTCCTGTCGTAGCTTAGATAAGTTGTATCTGTGTATCATTGTCTTTTCCTGGAAATTAATATTTTAGTAGTAGATTCCACAAAGTTGATGCATTTAGAGTAATACAAAAATTACTTGCAATGAAATGGCATATTTCCTTTCCCATAGCCACAATTAAAAATGTACAATTTTAATGATTTGTTTAATTAAAGTAAAATAAAGAAGAAAATGCAATTTCTCCTCAATTCTAGACTAGATTAATTTCTGAACTGCTTGCCTTCCACTCACTGTTCAACCTGGGAACAGACATGTTTCCAGTGGATAAAGCCTGTTTCCAGTGGATAAAGATTGAAAAGACATTCTGTTCTTTGCCTCCACTGACATATCTGTAGTCCAGGCATAGTCCCCGGTGTTGGCCAGCAGAACCATTAGTTCAGGCAGGACACCCAGAGCCTCTTTTGCTCCTAATGCTCCTATAATTGTTTCTGTCTGAAGAAAAAGCCTACTTTCATGTGTCCACTTCTGTCAGCATTTCTGCAAGTCTTGACAGATGTAAGGACTGTTTTACTTATTTGTTCATTAAAATATGTATATATTGCAACTACTGATATAAGAAGAAATTAACTACTTTTGACCCCTTTTAGTTGCAGTTAACCCAGAGAGCAAATGCCCTCAGGAATCATCAGTCATAAAATTGTCTAAGAAGCAACCCTAGAATGTTGAATAGGTGGTGGTGGGGGGAAAGCTGCCATGAATTCCCAGCAACACCTTCAGGGTTTTTAATGGTCTATGCTTCATTCTTTCTAGAAAATTAAGAACTTGACTTCTGATTTCATTGACAAAGGAGCAATAGCTTTTTCATTCAAGAACTTTTCATGGTGGTGGTATACATCCACTGTCTTTCCTCCTGAAATAACGACTCTTAAATTAAACTTAGATCACAATTTCTGTTGCATCACTACTGAAAGAGCTATCATTACAATGTTAGTATCATACTGCTGAACAGCAAGCTCTTCTGTGGCTTCTAGTGCCATACAATGAATTGGAATGCAAAAACCATAAACCACTTGAGATTTATAACAAATTGTAACACAACCAATTTTAGCAGATCTAAGAGCAGAAGAAACTTTTCTAGGTTTAGTGTGCTAAACCAGTACTTTAGAGGAAAACATACTGAGCCATCTACACAGCTGCTTCCCAATGTTGTCATGCATCGATTCCATAAACATCAAGATTTCAATAGAGTAGAATATAGCTGTGATATGAATGACACTGTAAAAACATATTCAGTCAACTCTAAGGTATTTTGTTCAATTCAACTTCAAGATGATTCACACAGCTGTAGCTCTTTTGTCAGTTGATGTGGCTACTCCGGATTTGCTTGTGAGATCTTTCTAGGATCTGGTCTATCACATTCATTTTCTTCACTGATGAGAAAGCTCAAAACTAATCTGCTAAGTCTTTACTTGATCAAATGGTCATCTTGGCTTGAACAAAGCACCATATGCAAGTGAAATAAATCCAGTCATGCCAAAGCAATTTGAAGGCTTGCAATGCAATACTTCTTTACCCACCTTATGGAGTAGGCCTTTGGTGATCTGAGTGGTGTACATGTGCATCACGCTCTCAATATTCCCTTGGTTTCATAAGGCTGCTGTCTGTGGAAGTGTGACAGTGCTCAGAATTTAATAGGCAGTCAAAATTGTCTGTACCTGGAAATCAATTTTGCTCTTTGAAAACAACCTTGTTGAGGCAGCTGTTCTGCTGATGCTCAGAGCATAAGTAAAAGGTCTCCTGCTAGTGCAAGTCTTCTCTCTTAGAGTGACCAAGAAACAATAAAGTCTGGGAGCCACCAGTAGCTCTGTATCATGCAGACCACTTGGAGACAGATTATAAATGTCATAAGGCCTTTAAGATCTTCTAGTCCACTGTTTGGTGAGAGTATGAGGAAACTTGTTCTTCATTAAGATGCCACCTCTCTTATTTCTCTTCTTTTTTGGTCTTTCCATCACTAATGCTGACTTATGCCTGCTAGATCGGACTACAAGTATCATATAGCCTGAAGCTTTCTTCTGTATGAATAGAAAGGAACAATATGCAACCGAAGTTAATTCAATAGGGAGCTCATCACCTTTAAATCATTGGTATGTGTAATAGTCTGTGGGAACTGCAGAAAGGAGTGGTAACAGGAAGGGAAGGAAATGCAGGAATGGCCTTCAAGTTTGTGACACAGTGTAAATTTCCTTTACCATAAAACCAGGAAGGTAACATTTTTATGGCAAGCAGAAAAGTAAATCCCCACTTAGACTGCACATTACTGTATATCTTGTTAACAGCATGCTATATGAAGTTCTGATTAGTTGTCAGTTTAACCATGAAAGTTTAAAACTGGGTATTAAAATAGCTAGAAGAGTGCATGTCTTGGGACTTAGTACCTGACAGTATTCATATCTAATGGAAAACTCCTTGTCTAAATTCCTGTATATTTAGAAACAGTGTCAGATAGAAAACCAAACAGAAACACCTATGAACTTTGGGAGAGTTTAAATCTTCCCAATATTAACTGAGCTGAAGAGGCTTCTTTTGTAATTTATATTGATCATCTTTCAGTGCTTTCCCACAATCAGATCCTAAACTTTATTGACAGTATCTTATAGATGAACACTGTTAGTGCCCTTTGAGATGGCTTTAAGTGAAACTAATTTTAAAATTAAACCAGCTAAGAAGCCAATAAAGGAACTGAGATTTTTTTCACAGTATTGTCACCCCTTTTCCCCATCCTATTTTACAGGAAGATAGCCCATCCGTTAAATGATAGCAAATCACACCCTGAAGGTTGGCATCCTATTTAATGGAAAATGTTATCAAGCCTGTTAATATTCTACAGCTGAATCATTTTGTTTGCATAGGGGTGCAAGCACTGAATTTCTGAAGGCAGTTGCTCTGCTGAGGAATCTGAGTCAGGAGCGGACAAATGAGTCACAGGGAGTTGCCTCTACACCTGGGTCCAGGCAACCTGAGTCCAGGTGTAGGTGGGCCTGAGAGGCACAGAAAGGTCTTTCCCTACTTCACTAGCAATCAGTGCACACAATTTAACAAGACCAGGTTTCCCCAGCTCCCAAGTTTGTTCATCATCATTAAGAAGTCTAAAAAATCGATGACACTTGCCACAGTAGGGATTTTCATTTCATGTTACTATTTCATAATCATGCATGATGAAAATGCTTTCACACAGCAATACATTAGCATGAAAGCCCAGTATGAGCATACTCCTACTAAAATTAATTGAGAAGAGAAAAGTGTTTGAACATCTCACCTAATAAGCACAATTGTTTGAGAATAAAAAGCTGAAGGCAGCCAGGCTGCAAAATGAGGTTAGAGCAGAGGAAAAGGTTTTGTAAGTGTGGTATTTAAATGTTTCAAATTATGGGAGAAGTAGGGCATATGAACATCCCCTTGAATGCCATCTTTGGAGAACTGAGGAGCACTTGTGCCAGCACTGAGTCATTTCTATCCTGCCTTTAATTAGCAGATGTAATATGTGGCTTGAATTTTGCCTGTCTGCTGGTTACTGCCTGTTCCTTTTAATTAGGAAGCTATGGTTAGGTAAAAGGAGAAGGGGTTTTTTGAGTGGCTGCTTTGTCTGTGTGTCCAGAGTGAAGTCTTGCTAGGAGAGCTTCCCCTGGGCATGCTGAGCTTAAGGAGACTTCTGGACTTTAAGCTGACAGGCAGTGATGGGACTCAAAACTGTACACCTCTATGTGTAGCTTAGTACAACAAATGACATGTTTTAAGGGGATACAAGCAGAAAGAGAAATCCAAGGGAAATAAGGAATTTGCATCTGGAGCAAGGAAGAACATCTGGAGAGGAATAACAAGGGGACTACTCTTCTGTAGTTCCAAGGATCAAGGAAAGTTGCTAGACTGGGAGCAAGCAAGAAAGGGAGCTACGTTTCTATGAACCAGATATGGAGGGAGATTGCTTGTAAATCTTTCCATCTTAATGCTTTACTAGAAACATGGCAGGAGTTGCAGCTGGGCACAAGTTCTGTATCCACCATTTGGTAGCTGTTTCCTGTATGAACAACTGGCTTACATCTTTGCACCCACTGCAAGGATTAAGTCTTTAGCAGGATGGAGGCTGTGTCTTTGCCTGAGTTATGTTTAGGCATAATCTGCCTAAACAGCAGATTATGAGTAACACTGATTTATTCTAAAGCACTTATATGTCCCTTCAGGCAAGGCATACCTATATCCAGTTACTGTGTTTTTTCCAGACACATTCAATGTGGGGACTCCCTGCTGCTGAAATTTTCTTGGTCTTTAACTCCTGGTCCCTTGAGTTGCTCAGCAGTCACTCAGAGCCAAGGAGGCTGGTGAAGCTCAGTGAGTGAGGGCTTCATAGCAAGAACCTCTGCTTCATATAACAGAAACTTGGTTTTAGGGAATATTAAAAGCAGAAGGAATGTAATGAAAGGAATCAATTTTTGGTTTTATTTATAACAGTGTAGCTGTCAAATACACATACTGTATTACTTAACATTAGTGATTGTTACTACTTCATCTATAACACTTTATTGCTGTGCCTAGAAATCTTGATCAGGGAGCAGCAACACTCAAAGCCATGCTCAGAGAAGGCAGGTGAGAAGCCTGAGTCAGTTGGTCAGATCCTCCTTGTCACTGAAATCCTCAGTGCTTTAAAGTTTTTGTGGGCACTTGAAGCCATGGAGCACCTCAAGCTGCGTATGAAACATTTTAGAGTTATCTGGAGGTTTCACTCAACTGTGCCAACAGTGACAGCCACATAAACACATAGATAGGAACTCAGGAATTTAAGCTACTGATTTGGCCTAAGCACAACCATGTTTCCATTGCAAAACTCTGAGTAGTATCCTCTTTTCTTTTTCTCTGCAGCAAAACCAGAATAAAAGCAACCATTTAGAGCATCACATCTATCAAATCATGACACAGGGCACGTTTTATCAAAGAAAAAATTCTAGAAAATTTAGGTGTTAAAGGCAAATATTTAGCCCTCTTGTGCTGTACTATCATAGCGTGAAGACCTCAGGTGGTGGTCCAAATTCACAGGCAATATTGCTTTTGTATGTAACAGTAATACTGTTCACTGAGATAGCATAAATCCCCTAACAAGGCTTCTGCTCATCAAGAAGCTTGCAAACAAGGAAACTGGACAATCAAGGATTTAGAACCAGCATGTTTCTTCTTTTTTTACTCTGTACTCCTAGCTGGCATGATCCACAGCCTGCAGAAAATTGTATTAAAAGCGTGTGACCTCAATAGAAGTCAAATTGCTGAAGCTTGTGAAAGCCTTGACATTAGGAGAAAGGCAAAAAGAGTAGAAAGAGAGAGCAGGGGAAAAGTGGTTTAATGATTCTTCCTATATTCCATCAGGTCTGGAAGCAAAAACTAATTATACTTTTGTCTTGGAAACAAAACTCAGCAAGTTTTGCTGAGTTTTAGCTCACCCTAAACCAAAAATTATTATAAATTATTATTAGAAACACAAATGTTTTAGCCATTTAGAATTTAGGCCAAATTCTGAGAAAGCTAAAAGCAAGAGTGTGTTTCTACTGGAAGTTATATTACACATCATCTTGTAATGCTTCTACTCTACCCAGCCTGGCTTGGAACTCACCCCACCTCATTCTGTTTGCCTTGTCAAACCCCAAATGAACTGTGACAGAAGATTAACACAGCTGCACTGAAGGAAGGCATCAAGTTTATTATTATTTTTGTTTAAATAAAGCACATTTGACATCCAGTGAATAGATCCTGCTAAGTTTCTTACAACACTTCTACAAAGAAAATTCTAGAGCAACATGGGGGAGGCTGCTCTAGTGTCATTTGCAAGGTAAAAAATCACATAATGATTCATCACAGAAAAAAGGCTTCATAGAGGGAAAAAAATTACAACTGACCACTAATTTTTCCAAACCCTGATGTATTAATTATTCCACTAAACAGGAAAACTTCCTGCTTTTGAATGAATTTTGGATGAACAGATGGCATTTCATTAATTGGCTAGTTTTAATGCAGATTTTCATTCACTGCTCTGATGCTTCTCTGCCTCCTCACGGCTTGTTCCCTCTTAGTGTGCTTGCGTTTCTGTACTATCTTTGTTACTACTGACATGCTCATGTTTGGGACAGTGAGGTTGGTATTTAAATAAGGTCTCAGACAAGCCATCTGTGAAATATTGTGCTCCCATAAATTTCCATGAGGTCTCAGAAAGGCTGCTGAAATTTGCATCAGGAGAGCATAAGTACAAGAAATCTAATATAATTCCTGGCTACTGAATTTTCTTAATGGACAAGCCACCTAAGTGGAAAAAATACAAACAGGCATAGCAGCAGTTTTGATATCACCTATCAGTCTGATTTTGTTCAACCTTCTTTCAGCCTGAGTCTCTGTCAGCTTCCCTCCTATACATAGCAATGCATGCTCAGTACTCACTCTGCTCACTCAGTATATAGCTCCAACAGCAGAGGCCTTTTTCCAACAGAGACTCACCTTAAAAAAGAGGTAAACTATCAGTCAAGATAAAATCTCGATTAAAACTGGCCACACTTGGATAAGGATGCTAAGAAAATCCTTTGGATTAAACCTGAAAGTCGAGCTGATGCTTGGAAAGCAAGATTCTTGAATAGTTAAGATGGATGCCCCAGGACAATGTTGTGCATGTGTGGCTTTTAAGGCTACTTAGAATTCCCTCTGCACGAAATATCCCGAGTTTTCAAATAAGTAAGTTCAGCTTCAGGGAGAGTTGGAGGCTGTTTGGAATGTGTGTGCTGGGATCACACTAATTGGCATGACAATAGCTACAGTACATGTGTGCATTTGTGGATGCATGGACCTGTGTGTCTGGATAAGCACAGTGAGAACATTTTCTCCAAAGCACTTGGGTATTGGGCTGTTCTGAAGGAATGCTAAATCCCAGTGACAGGTAATTCAGGTAGTCAGGGTGAGCAGTACTGGGTAAATCTCAAGGAAGAAAATAAAAGTTTCATTCTAAAGGCAGGTTGTTCAGTCTAAAGACCATGAAGGTATCTGTAGAAAGCAGGTGAATTTGCTTTGCTGAGAGCACTAACTATACAATATGGGGCTGTATAATAGCTTCTTCCTGTAATATCGTTTACTTAAAAAAACCCAAACAAACTCATTATACATGAAGTAATGTTTATCCAGAGGCCAAGAACTTTATCTTTTCTTACCACAGGGACTGCTTTGCAAACTCATCACTCTCTTCAGTGTCAGTGGTGATGCTCTCACACAGGAGGAGCACTGGAGAGAAAGGGGAAAGAAATAATTCTTTGTCCATGTGTTCTTGAATACAAAGATCTGACTCCTGTGATGTTGTAACGAGAGATGTGCAGTGGTTTATTTTATTCACCAGCTTCTTTCCTTCTCTGCAAATGCATGCAAAAAAACAGAGGAGCAATGTTGGCATCCTTAGTGAG
>JAVHNF010059481.1:37874-48187 GCA_034783455.1 Micropsitta finschii | reverse complement strand
TGCTATACATGGAGAATAACCCAGTTACAATAAAGCTGCAAGCAAGCAGGCAGCGACCGGAAGAAAATATTGAACCAAGCAAGAAAAGAAATCCTGAGATTCAATAAAATGCAGAAGTGAAGCCTTAAAGATGGGAAGGTCACATAACTAATGTAAAGCATATCAAGTATATGAAAGCTTGAACTCTTTCCTCCTTCATCTAGTTTTGTTCACTGAGACTATAAAATCTTGCAGATTAACAACTTCTTAAGACTATAGGTTTCAAGTGCCTGCTATGCCTTGAAGTGCTCTGGAGAGCACTCTGAGCAGCCTCATTCTCCTTTCCAAAAGCTGGGAGAGAAGAGCTTCTTATTATGGCCAGAAGTACATGGCAAGCACCCTAAACATAGGTGTGCACCAGCCTAAAAAAGGGGACAAGTTTGCCTCTTGTTAGCTGTGCAGCCAGGCATGAAAGCTTCATGCCTGTATAGTTGTGGTGGGTTAACCCTGCCAAGACACCAGGTGCCCACCAAGCCACTCTGTCACTGCCCTCCTCAGCAAGACAGGGTGGGGAGAAAATACAGTGAAGAAAAAATTGTGGTTCAAGATAAAGGCAGTTTAAGAAAGCAAAAGTAAAGGCCATGTGTGGAAGCAAAGGAAGACAGAAGATTTATACTCTACTTACCATCAGCAGCTGTCCAGCCACTTCCAGGATGCAGGGCTTCAGTGTGCATACTGTTATTCCAGAACACAAACGTCATAATAGCAAATGCTCCCCTGCCCCCCACCTCAGCTCTTACTGCTGAGCAGACATCATGATGTACATAATATCCCTTGGGTCAGTTGGGATCAGCTGTCCTTGGCTGTGCCCCCTCCCAACATTTTGCCCTTCTCCCCAGCCTGCTGGTGAGGGGGAATGCTGGAGGAACAAGGCTGATGCCATGTGAGCACTGCCCAGCAGTAGTATTAGCAACACCTTTCTAGCTACCAGTACAAAGCACAGCACTATGGGTGCTGCTAGGGGGGAAATTAACTCCAGCTCAGCCAGACCAGTACAATGGTAAAGGCTGATCCCTCATATGAACTGATCAGTCAGACTGCGTCTATGCAACTGAAATGTCAGGCCAAGGGTGGAAACCTTAGCTGGGAACAGTTTTAATGCCATACAGCACAGGATTGCTACACAGACAAAACCACATGAGGCCAGGGATACATAAGCTGTTACAGGATGCATTTGTACAGGACACAGTTCACTAGCTGCAAGTTCTTAATATTTCCTGTTTGAAAATATTTTACTTGTTCATATGTGCTTCCCATATTTCTTTTTTTACCTGAGATCACCCATCACACATGACAATTTAAAAAGTGGTGTAAAAGGGTTTCCAACAAGCCCTATTGGAACTTGAGCAATTCAGAAAAATGACTGAGAAAGTATGGATACTTTTTTTCAAATTAACAAGGAAATTAAACAAGAAATTAAATAAACCAAAGACAATATATCATGAAACAAGTAACTTGAGAAGTGCTATGTAAGTCAGAAGTCATATTCCACAGGCAAATAGTAACTGAGCTAAATGACATGTAATAAAAGTACTAAAGTCTCATGAGTGAGACTTCTTTCTTCTCTATTTTAAATATATGATGAAAAGTGACAGGGCCACTGTTTGTGGGGAAATTGTGAAGTGTGCTGATCAGTTAAGCATGTAATAATGAGGTTATGAATTCCCAACATGCTGACAGAAATTTAGGTGCCTGAAAAAAACACTGCAGAGATGTGCCTATGAGTTTTCCCTTCATCTTCTTTCATTTAGTTTTTTCCTATGATAACTGAACATATGGAGATTAATTTAAGTGTGGGAGTGACAGTGTGGATGTCTAATTAATTGCCCTAGAAAATAAAAAATGTTTCTGCCTTACTCATAGAGGCCATTTGGCTGAAGAGAAGCCTTACATTATCAAAATCTGGATGTAATATGCTGTATTTGATGTAAAACTGAACAAAAGGCAGAAGAATTTAGTTATGAGCCTGGCTTAGTCATTAGCCAGGATTTCAAACTGCAATAGGTAAGCTGTGATGCCATGTATGTGTGTTGGTTACTGCTTGTCAGCTACTGAAGAACTGCAAGTATGAATAGGTACAAGTAAAACAGTGACAAATTTATAAATAAACTAAATGTTATGGTCAAATAGACATACAGGTGAGTTTTCCTTCTCGCCTTTGGTAGAAGATGTTTTCAGAAGACGTAAGGCTGAAGAAGAATGTGGTTTGTTCTCCTTATATGTCTCAGATGCATAGAAGCTGAATTTACATTTCTAAGATTTTGGGCTCTGCCTTATTTTTTCCCTCCCAACGGTTTCGCCATAGTACAAACAATCAGGTGGGTAATTTTTGGTAAAGAATTTCCTAACAGAACTTTGGTGCCATTTCTTCTGTACTACAGGATTTTCTTTTCTGGAGAAGAGTTGATGGACGCTATCATTACACTGTATGTGAGTCGCCTTTTCTAAGGAGAATATACCCAAAGGATTTTCAACTTGTTAGGTGGGAAAGGTGTTTTATAGCTAAAGCAGTTCCAACAACAAACTAGGAGAGAGTGCCTGTGAAAAAACGTATCCATAGTATGCAGCAGTTTCTGTCAGATAGATTGCAATGATGATGTAAAAACTCAGTTGTGCCACAGCACCTCATACCATTATACAGGTGCCTGATTATGGATCTGATGAGTAGAAACTGTCCTACAGACAGGACTCCTGAACCACTATATAACTTACTAGTGATAGACTACATAACTTAGCAGTAAAAGACCACATAACTTAAGTCGAGTACATTTAAAGGAAGACAACCATCCATCAAAACCAGAAGCTTGAATTCTTCTCCTTTACAGTGTCTCACTGTTATCCTGCAGAGGCATAGCTCTCTTAGGTTTATACTGGCTATGAAAGACAATTTATATCCCATTCAAGTCTTCAGAGGCAACACTATTTTTTCTCCTGTTTTTTTTTTTTTTTCTGTTTCCAAAGGATACCACCTGACAAATCAAATGTTTTGAACTTTGCAAGCCTGACGTCAAACATCCAGAGTTCAGAAGAACATTTAAGTATGCATTAAATAAGAGGATGAAAGACTGCAATGAAAAGGCAAACAGTTTCACTTAACAACTGGCAGCAATTCAGTGGACAAAAAGAAAAGGATATATCATGGAAACCTTCTGTATGGCTAAATCAGATTGTTTAATTGCAAGGTAGTACTATCACTAAATAGGGACTAGCAATTCTATCAAACTGTAATCATAAAAATATATCCCTGTTATTATCTTGTAAAATGAAATTTAATTAGTGAACAATATATGAAAACTAAAGTGTACCAGAGGATAACAAATATCTCTTTGTAGATTAGATTTTATCTTTAAAAATAAGGATTGTAAACTTTATTAAGGAAACTAGGATTTTAAAATTTAGAGAACTAACTGATCTTATACATTGCTGATACATATTTTCTTTCACTATATCATCTGTTTCTTGAAGCAATATTAAACCCATTGTTAGGATAAATATTAACCATGGACTAAAGCAAATATCAGGGAAGACAAGAATAAAATGTGGATACCTTTCCCCCAGCTGTTCTTTAGACTGTTAGAAGCTTGACTCTGCCATGTTCATTCTGGGTGAATACTGCTTTATTTATTTATCTATTAAACTGGTACTGGCATTTAGTGAATTAGTTTTTCCTAAAAGCTGTTGCATTTATAGTCCATTAGCCCTTTTTAACCATAACGTGAAACTTCTTCATCAGGGAAACCTGATTATATTTTAAGCTTTTTTGGTTTTGTAATCAGATAAATCATAATTAATGCATAGAATACTATGATAGCATAGGAACACTGTAGAAGAATAAAACGAAAGCACCAAATACTAAAAATTATTTCTTCAAATACATTAAATATATAGCAAAATATAGCTATTCTATTATGGTTATAGTAATTAAACAGCTCCTCCATTCATCAGCTAAATGTACATAATTTAAAGATAACAATGGAAAAGCAAGTCAAAAATAGAGAACAAATAGGCATTATCAGGAAGGAAGAAGTATTGTATAAGCAGCATAAAGAAACCTCATGAGTCACATTTAAAAACAAAATGAACCAAAAAATAACTGGTGTGACTAAAGCCAAGCGGAAACAGACCATGCCATTGATGTTTATATAGATAATGGTATAAAAATGCAATACCTTAAGCACTGCAAAACGTATCTTTAGAACATAATTTAGGTAGATTTGAATTTATTACACCTCTTATTTCACTGATAGTTCAAAATATAGATTAAAGGATCTGGAATACAGGTGAATGCATTTTATATGATCAACTATTTGTACTTTTTCTGCTCAGTTTTTAATTCTTGTAGATTGACAGAGTACCTCGAAAGACAGCACAGAAAAATACAAGATGGCTAGATTGCACCAGTCCATGAATGAATAGCTAAGATACAATGACTCTGAGGCTTCTCCTTGAGATCCATTACTCCTCTAATTTCTTCTTACTCTGAAGAATTAAGAAATGCCTTTCTACTATAATAGGCCAACATATACAGAATGGTAGCTGACTAGGGGTGTGCAGAACCAGGGCTTCGTTGATTTATTTTCTTCCTCCCTCCCTCCTATCAGCTCTTGAAAGAGTTGAACTCTCAGCAAAGTTGTTCATCCTTTCCTCACAGTGGGCCACAGATAAAAACTGGGAAAAGTTGAACAACAAAACAAATTGGACCTGCCCAGTGATTTCTATTTTTAAAATACTTGCTGATACTTGTAACCCTACTGAAAATGACACACGCTAGGAGGCTTCAGATCAGATACTTCTCAATGTATTTCAGGAGTGCAATAAAGCTGATATATAGTAAGAAAAAAAAATAATTCATTTTTCTCATAACACTGGAAAAAAAGAGCACGTTTAAACTTTCAGAGGAACAGACCAGAGTTCTAGCAAGTGCTTTTTAATATTGCAAATGGGAAACAATTACTATTCTGAGAGAGATACAGAAGCTCTCTGACACAACGCAAGCAATATATTTTCCTGAGTTCCTTTAGGCAGTTTCTGTCCTAAACCTGCAAAGGCATGCACAAGTCTAACTTGATCTACATTCATGTTTCTGTTTGGAACTTGCAACAGAATAATAAAAGAAACCTCATCTAATCAGGTATGAGCTATACATTATATTCATTGCTTTCTCTCACATCGTTTTATTTACATTTGTCAATCATAAAACCAAAAATAAAAGAAGAATATGTTCCAATGTGCAGAACACATTAAACATGAAAACAAAAGTGTTGTAGTATGTTATTAAAAAGCCCTACCCCTCAACCCAAAAAATTTTCAGGGAAGGAAAAAAATTATCTGTGTTCTTGCCTACTACAGTATTATGTCAACAGTGAGAAACTCCACACACAAAAAGTACTGCAGGATGAAGAGCAATGATATAGCTTCATGTCTGAATTCCCTGGTATTATGGGTTTAAGAATACTTTATCTCAGGTTTACTTGTCTGCCAATTCAATGCTTCATGTAGTTTTGTATCTAACTTAGAAAAGAGACCAAGATCAGGTAGAAAGAAAGGAAAGAAAGGAAAGGAAAGGGAAAGGGAAAGGGAGTAAAGAAGGAAGAACAACTCACAAACTTATCTGTACAACACTATTTGCTGGCTTTAGAGGGCTTAATTAATTCTTGCTGGTTTCATTTCTCATGGTTAACACTCGTACTTTACCATAAGAGTTCTGGTTCCTTATTTAAAAAAAGAATGAAATTTGCATATGGTTCCCATACAGAACCATCAGGCCTAACTTTTTTCTGAAATGGCTATTTTTACTTGTCTTCTGAGCAAAATTAAAAGGGATGGGGATATGCATGAGGGAAAAATCAGTAACAAGGAAAGGAAAAATTTTGTTTTATGTAACAAGCTGGATTTTCTACTACCAACAGAATTTATGGACATTTTACTGCTGGATTATAATTTTTAATTTTTAATCTTTTATTGGTTTTGCTAAATGTAATACAAGTTGAGAGTTTTAGCTGGACATATTTTTAGATGACACTTCCCTCCTAACACTCCTAAAGTTCTCTATATGTATATTTTTATATTTATTTATACACACCAACACTATTTTTTTGAGGGGGATTCTCAACAATTTTCTGAGTGCTAACATGTCTCTGCACTTCAGCAAAGGATCATGGACTTCCACAGAACCACATGAAGGTGGGAGGCAGACAAGCATAGTGATTAGAAAGATCAAAGTTAAAGTCTTGGTGTCATTTTCAGAATAGGCTGTGATAGTGCTACACTTCAACCCTGCATCTCCAAACTTACTTGGCACTTCCACCCTTCATCTCAAGCCTTAAGAGCACCCTGTATCTCAACTCTTAAGAAACTCTGTGCACTACATCCAGTATGGGATCCACAGTCATTTTCTTCTCATAGCTGGCTAGTCTAGCAACAAAGTATACACTCTCAGCCATGTTTAGTCTGAACCGAGTCAGCTTGTCAGGACCATGACGGACCAGCCATGTCCCTCTAGCCTTCCACACACCAATAGCCCTTTCATTACAGACATCTCTGCTGGACTCAGATATTCTTCATCCATGTCGTTACTAAAGATCGTGTCATTTACTTCATAAGGATTGCCCAACTCATATCAAGTTTGTGTGTTTTAATTACAAAAAGTTGGTAGCAAAAGTTGCACTAATTTAAAGAGCTGCATTTATTAAAAATACTTAGCAAAATATTTTTTTAAAACCTGGTTCTCCTACTGTATTTTTCTCCTTTTGGCTTCTTGACATACATTCTCCAGATCAGTGTCAGCTTAAAAGTAATGGCTGGTACATTAAGAGAGTCCAGAAAATAATGCAAGACAAGTTCATCTCACATACCCACTGCTAACCTTCTGAGAGTTTCACATTTGAATTTAAATTACTCACCCTTGTTTACCTCCAGAATTAAAGAAGAAATAGAGACAACTACAGAACTACCCTAAACATTAGACTTAGAAACACATACATATACTCCTGGAGGCTGTAGCTTCTCATAGTGCATTGACAGTAAAAGAATCCTGGGCTTACTATTATAGGATTGGATGTGCCTCTTTTAGATGCCCATGTGAGGACAAATCAACCCCATTTTACTGGCAAGGGAAGGAACATCACAGACCAACAACACAAACTGCCAAATCATCATATGCATTATTTCCACAGGATGTTGGAGTTTGGTTTGGTTTAGTTGGGTTAGGTTTGGTTAGCAGGAAGTGTGGGAAAGGTGTTACCTAAGAAAAAAAGCTAAACTGAAGGAAAAGAGAAGGAGAGAGTACATAAAAGGAAGCAAAAGCAGTTATGCAAAGGAACCAAGAGGGTGAAAGAGTGCGGCTTAGCACTTTAGCATGGGGCTGGGCAAATCCGAAAGAAAGATGTCTGGAATATCACAAATGCATATATCAGCTGTTTCTGAAACTACACCGTGCTGGGTCTGAATTCTCTGTTGGTTCACCTCTGCATTTTCCCTCTGCATCAGAGAAGTATGAACACTTCAGTGATCCCCATTGTAAAACGTAAGTCTCCCTTCTACTATTCTTAGTCCAGAGCAGATGATGAAAAGAGGTGATTCTAGCTGAGCTTGACTGAAACATCCCACACTCTGATGCCATTATAAGTCCTTCTGCAGTGACCTGCAGAGTAAGTGTTCCTGTAAAGACTGATTCATTAACAGTAAAAAAACATATGTTTTAAGTGCATATAGCCAAAAAATGCACAAATGCTCTAGGATAGTGCTTCTCAGATGCTTTAGACCAGTGGACTATCACTAGCCCTTGACATTTTTAAAGACCATTACAAATGTTGCCAAGGACATGTCATGCATTTACTATATATTACTATAGTCCCACAGACCAGCTGTGGGTCCTTTCTGATATCCTGGGGGAGTGTTCTCAGTATGTAGCTTGCAGTTCAATAGCCATTGCTAGGGCTTGAGGGCTTGAATGTGAAAGACATGGAGAACTGGCTGAACAGTGAAATGGACCTGGCCGGTTTTAACATCAAGCTGAGTGAAACACAAAAGATCTAAAATGGAATAGATCTGAAAGCCTTTTATTGGAATTAATTTTTAAATCTCTTTCAGTAATCTGAGGTATTTTTAGTAACATAGGTGTCAGTTTTAGTAATTATTAAGCATGTGCAGCTCTCACTGAATCCAGTCAGAACTGAAGATAACAGAACTGTCAATGTTTAGACTGCTGTCATGTACAAAACAGTTTTCTCTTTTAATCCTCTTCCATCCTAAACCAAACTGCCTTTACAGCTGCATAACATGTTGTAGCCTGAAAACAACCTACAGCAGTACTATTACTAGATGTGCCCATAACATGATATATTTAAACTCTGGTGGTTCAATACATGGCTGCCATGCTATCCAATTTACAGAAGGGAACTTATGCAGAGGAAAATCCTATCGATCTTTTCTACCAGTACATAATAGAGGTATTGTAGATGTTACAACAGCTCAGTTCATTTTCCTTGGTTTTATGAGTTAACAAGCTACATTCTAAATTATTTTAAAAGTTTGCTCCTGCTCACCTTAATATTTATAGTTATATAATAGCCTGTTAATAGAGACAACACTGTAGTCAAGACTCTCTTTTTATGACTGCCCATAATCTGTGCTTAAGAACTCTAATCATACTTGATTTTCTATACACACGAGTATAAACATTTTATGTAATACTTTTACTAAAATTCATACTACAGTGAAGAGTGATTTATTTAAGGCTTTGGCACTAGATATTGCATATCCACAGCTTTTCACAGACATCCAAATTTTGATCCTGATAATCTTTAGATCTGTTATTTGTAATCTGGAAACGATTATTCTTGAATAAGGCTTGCAACGCTGAGCGCAAAGTTTGAAACCATGAATATGAAATAGGTTGCTATTAATATTTTTAAATGTAATTTTCGATAGGTGTGATTTTTTTCTTAAAACCAGCCAAGATGATTTAGAGCTGTATCTGATCAACAAATAAAACAGTTTATTCAAGTATGTTCAGGTCATTGCTTATCATTTAAGTGATTAATTCTTGACTAAGGTAGCAGGAATAAGGTAGTGCATATTTTTTTCTGATACTTGTCCTTGAAGGAAACACAGAATGGGAGCTATTAACTCTAATGACTCTTAAATGTTTCAAAGCCATCTTGAACAATCGCCAAGGGACAGAAATGTTAATGTTTGCTGAAAGAACCCAAGGCTTAACTGAATTATCTATTTTCTTATCCAAAGGACTTTGAAGTAGCATCGCTGAGACAATGTGCTATTCTCTTCAAGACAGTTACCCAGCACTGATGAGAGACAGGAGGGGCTACGTTTACTCTTCCTAAAACTGATTTTTATGAGTCAGAAGCCATGACTCAGACTGGCCAGTTAGCATCAGAGAGAAGATAGCTTGGTTTCCTGTATTGCTTCCTATCTTGGGAAGGGGAGGAAAAGTAAACAAACCCATTCCTTGACACTTGATCACAAAGGAGAGGATCACAACATTACAATTAATAAAGCAGATACTCAGTCCGTATGAATTGGAACAGGCCCGCAAAAAGAGTGAAAACAATGAATCTTCACAAACTAACATCAGATGACAACAGGCTCTCGAAGACCACAGTTTTGTAAGACAAGTTCAGCAGAGAAGCCTTAAAAGCAACACATCTAAAAGCACCCACAGTGATATAAATCAAATGAACTAACACTTCTTATTTCAATACAGAATTGTACATACCATGTACCCCCAAAGCACTTTTGCACCTTGGAAAGTATAATGGATATTCCCACATTTTGAGGGAAAGTATAATGGATACTCCCACATTTTGAGTCTTGGGATGGTAGGTGAGCTGCCTGACTGATACATACCTATAACAAGGACAGACACTGAGAGATGATGGCTAACACCAGCTCCAGGGAGACAGCAACAGCAGTGTTATTTAGAACAAACCCTTCTAGTGAACTGTAGATTTGCTTCCAGCACAGCCTTGCTTGAGTCTTTGGCCATCCTGCCATTCCTTATGAATTCAGCAATGAAGTGGTAAGGCCATGATGAGAAGGTATCAGCTCCAAACTGGGGAAATGCTACATAGGAAAAGCCACTGCAGTGGAGGTGACTGGCTGCTCACTGTATGGATTCACAGAATCACAGAATCCCAAGGGTTGGAAGAGACCTCAAAAGATCATCTGGTCCAACCACCCTGCAAGAGCAGGGTAACCTCGAGTACATCACACAGGAACTTGTCCAGGCGGGCCTTGAATATCTCCAATGTAGG
>JAVHNF010059481.1:0-28760 GCA_034783455.1 Micropsitta finschii | reverse complement strand
AGGTGTTCAGTCTCTGAAATGGGGTAGTTGCATACAGAAGATGGAAGCAGTGCTCATAAGCGGTACAGAAGGGGGACTTCTGGGTGGTAACCTACAATGAAACCAATGGGCAATATATTGGACTAACCCATTTTGGAACAGTCACACCTTTTCACGCTGAATGTAATTTCAACACAAGTACACGGTATTGTCCATTTAGTATTTTATTGCTAAATTATGAGGCTTTCAGCTGCAGTTTAAAAATGAGTTTCTGGTTTTCATGACAGGTTTCACTTAATATGAGCAGTAAATTTGAGGGATCTGCCTGTTCAGGCTATTCATATTCCAGTAAACATCATGAAAGTGATTTCTGCTGCCACTTACAAATCTTATTCTAACTGACAGATGACAGCAGGAGGTGTTATTAGATTAAGTTTGGTGAATTGCAAAGTAGGCATGAGACTTTCAGTTGGTATTTCAAAGATCTGGTGGGAGAAGAAATGTAAAGAAAATGTAGGAGGCATTTGAAATAAAAAAGCCAGAAATAACTGTGAAAATAAATACAAATTCTTTGTGTCCATTAAGAAATAAGATGTAGCATGCTGTTACAAGACAGACAAATAACATCTGGGGAATGGGTTAAGGAAGGAGGTGTACCCTCGCCTTGCTGCTGCTTGCAGCTGTACTGTGCAGTTAAGGAGTACATGGGTGCATTTTGAGGATGACAGAGTTGATAAGCTTTGGTGCTGGCCACTAAGTCTGGCTGGTTTTGTCTCTTAAAACATGACCAGTCTGAGCACTGGGGGTAATGTTTGCTTAGTGCTGGCTATTTTCTGATAGTGCTTTGGAGAGCTACCTAATTTCCTTCATGGCCTCCTATTTATGTTGAACTTCATTGGTCTGCATGTGTCAGGTTTTTTAATATTGCTTATGAGCTGGATGCTATCTTAATTCCCAATGAACACAGGAAACACCATGTTCTTAAAACACACTTCTGCAGAGCCTATCACTTGTAATCTGCTACCCTTACTTGTGCCCTTATATTCACAGGAAGATAAGGTGGCAGCAGGGAATACAACACTGTTGGGTTCTGACCACTTGGTGTACAGTGTCTGGTCTACAAAGAGGAGGCCTGGGATGTACTGTACTCTGCATAGTCAATAGCAACAAACCCCATCTCATGGCAGAAAAGGTGATTCAGCTACTCTTGCTTTAAGCAACTATCCAACTTATTGGGACTCAACCCGTGGTTCACAGTGGTGTGCTCTTTTCCTGCTTGTCTTGTATCTTCATTGAAATCCAAGTTTTGGTATTAATTTAAGATGTTGAATTGAAGGTGTTTCTTAATCACCTTTACAACGCATGCACCACTGTAAAAAAAACAAGTACTTCTTTTTTTTTCCTGGAGTCTTACAACATGCTCTTGCATAGAGATCACACAATCTTTTTTGCACTTGTTATTTGACAAATGATGGTGGCTTGTCCATGTGGGTCTTTCAAGATTGCTTCTGTGTCTATGCAAATACAAGGGTGTGTTGCTTGCGGTGTGTACTTTGGCTTCCTGAACTACTACATTTCTAATGAAATCAAGATGTCTTGGGTCTTACGTGATAACAGATTTCTTAAGAAAATAAAATTTAAAAAATTGCAGTATGATAGAGTAAGTTCCATCTATGAATCAGATCAGAATATCTGTCTGGATTTAAAGCAAATCAAAGCCAACTGATAGCTCCATATGGGGAAAGGAGGAAGAAGATACGTTAGCTGTGTTTTGATTTTTTTTCCACCATAGAAAGAAATAGCCATAGTGCTACGGTCTTTGTTGAAATAAGGAGCCCAGACACTGCTAGTACAGAAGTCTTGTAGCTACTGCAAACTTTTGTTAGGTATACTTGTAGAATATCTAAGAAAGTTAAGAGGATGGCCACTGACTTTCCAGATGCTTAGAAAATATTTGTGTGGCAGGTGTTTGAAGAGATGGAAGTCTTTTAAGTCCTGATCAGAAGACTTGCTAGGCACTTCTGTTAATAGGAGATGTTTGATTGCTTTTTAAAATATTCCAAAGTTATGGCACACTTTTATAATGGCCTTCTGAAGCTGCTGTGTTGATCAGCATAATCCAAGGGACTGTGAAGACAGTGAGACAGCTTCATTTGTACTTGCCTGCTTGGCTTGTTACTGTGAGTGGAAATTTTCACAGGGTGGCTGAGACAGCTTGATAGCTACTTTCATTTCCACCCAGTTCTAGACTGCTCAGTAAATGCCCCTATCTTTGCACCATGTCTGCCTCTTTGCATCTACCTACTTGCTGCACCAGTGGATGATTTGTGTTATACAAGCCTTGTGTGCAGACTGGGATGTCCAGGGTAAGAGGGGAGACTCACACCAGGGGAGCAGTACAAGTGGATCTGTGGTGTGGGAATGTTTCTCCTTGCATGGTCACCATGTGAAACCATTCCCTAGAAAGCATTAACCTTTTTATGCAGAAGAATTTGAAGTTCTGACAGTAGATTGGAGAGAAGTTTGAGTGCCAGCATTCAGCTATTGGCTTTCCTGAAAATGTTATTTGGATTGATCCATACAGATCTTTGCACAAAGTAAAAATATTCAAAACTATTACAACACATCAGCTATATGCCTAGTGGTTTCTGATACCACAGTGGAGGAAATGACAAGGTATTTGTTGTAATGTGTTTCCAGACTTGCTTTCTGAAGTTTTTACTTAGATAAGTAGCAAGAAGTGAGTAGGAAAGATGACAGTTATGGTTAGCCCTTAAATTATCTGAGAAAGAGGTGGTATTTTTGAACCTTTCATGGCTATCTAAATATAGTACAGACTAAAGCAAGATCTTAATATGTATATTGCGTAAGGGCTTTTTCACTTCCATCTAGGTGCTACTGTTACCACTGTTGATATTTCACTTCAAATTACGTCTGCCAGTAGGTCTACCCATTTTTCTTCACTTGGGAATGAAGCTGGTGCCAAACTTCGTGAAGCCTGTGGAATACAATGCAAATCAGTAGTTAAATTAGAGCAGTGTCTAGCAGCCTCACTCTGGTGAGGTTGTATGAAACACGAAATGATTCAAACTGGCTGGCAGGATCTGTGCCAGATGGCTTTCAAATATACATAGTTGAGACTGACAGTTGGGGAGGGTAGGAAAGGTGCTCTACCACTGCTAGCATGACTGCTTTACTTCTGCTTTATTAGCAACTCAAATAATTTCAGCTTGCCTTCACCTGCTTCAGCTCTGAAATCCATGTAGTTAACAGTGACAGTGATTTTTCACAATCTGTAATGAGCTTGCTTCGCATAGGGAAGTGTCTTGACATCTTCACAAAGTCTTACTTCAGAGGTGTGTTTTGGTACTGTATAGATCTGGCTGTGCTGACTGCAGGTCTAGGGGTTCTTAAACACATATAAAAATATGTATAAAATATTTAGCTGTGGAACATACTAAGGATATAGTCTGCTTGTGAGTGAAGAATTCACATATGGCTTTGGTTTTGTTTACTTGTTAATCCTGGTGTTGCTGGGCACTGGACAGGAGCACCTCAGGTTTGAGGTATTATCAAAACCATTCATAAAAGTTTGTCTTGGTTATGCAAAACACCCTAAAGTTGAGGTG
The DNA here is from genome assembly GCA_034783455.1 of Micropsitta finschii. Classification (NCBI taxonomy): domain Eukaryota; kingdom Metazoa; phylum Chordata; class Aves; order Psittaciformes; family Psittacidae; genus Micropsitta; species Micropsitta finschii. The sequence continues at coordinate 25,152 of JAVHNF010059481.1, read as the reverse complement.
TGAACTTAAGCTACCTCAAAGCACAGGAAATCAGTTTAACAGATGGAAAAATACAAGGAGTGGATGCTTGAGGGAAGTACTTCATATTTTATGGGAAGATACTGTAGTAATGCTTTTGAGAAGTGGACTACTTACTCCAAAACTGAAATGCTGGATTTGTGTAGGCTCAAAGCTTTATGTTCTCATTCTATTGTCAAATCTAAAGCTAGAAAAATGAATATTCAGAATAAAGCTATAACCATGGGCAAAATGCTTTGAACTGCACAAAGTAAATACATATTACTTTGAGGCAGTGATAATAAAACAGGCCTGTTTCAAGCTCCTTATGGGAATTGCCAGAGGTCTCTCTTGAGCATTACTGAACTAGCAAAGTAAAAACACTACTGAAGGGCTTTCTTCTTCGCCATGACAGTTGGGAGTAGCTGGAAATGGCGATGTGTGTCTGGTGCTGATTGTGGTGGTAGGGCTGCTGGGTGGCCTAGATCCTTGGGAGTAAGGTGAACAGCAAAACTGGGGCTACCCTAGTGTCTGGTCCCCTGTCGGGGGGCTGGAGGAAGATCGGCCTATAGAAAAGGTCTTTGCCACCCTGCTGGACCGGGCAGCACAGGGCTCCTGTGCTGGTGAGGACTAGCTTGTGCTGGGCCGCATTAGCAAGAGCATGGCCAGTGGCTATTGCCCTACCTCTCCTCATGAAGGAAGGCTGGCAGGGTGTCTCTAAGCCTGTTAGGGGCCATCCTGTGGTGTCTGGGAAGAGATTGTGTGAGGTGGCTTTGCCTGATCTGGAAGGGAGAAGGCTAAGGATGGACCCTGGTGATGGTCTTCAGTGGGGCCTTGCAGCGAAAGTGCAACCAGGCACTTTTATTTCCCCAGGAGGAACACGGGGGGGGGTGAGGAGGTGATCAGTTTGAGCTGGTGAGGCCTGTGCTGCACTGGGAAGGGGGGCAGCCCCCACCTCTTGTGTGACCTTCAGGAGGAACTGCTGGCATTGCTGCTGTCTTCCTTATCACCTGTTCTGATCTAGGGCTGTCCCCTGACCTTGAGGTCAGGTGGGTGTCAGTGCTGGTGCCTGACAGTACCCTCTGGCAGTAGTGTAGGCTCGGATATTCCTAAACTAACTGTGAAGCCACATCCTTCCTCTTGTGTATGTGTGCTCTGACATGGTAGTGCAGCTGCTTGATATATGAGTTCAGCCTAGCCAGCTGCACTTCACTTCTGCCAATCCTGCCCACTTACAGAAACATCTTAAACTGAAACTAGGCACTGTGGGCCTCTTCTGCTGTTGAACAGGCACAAGTGCATCTAAGATGACACTCATATGACTATTTCAGATCTTGTCCTAGGTGGCTAAATTTAATTTTCCAGTGTAGAAGTTAAAATTTATCCGTTGCCTATGTGAAAAACAAAAGCCTGATGTGCCTGTTTGAGGTGTAGGTGTTACCATTTGGTCAAGTGGATCTCGCATGGCGATGACAGGAATGTAAACTTTTAACCTGTGGAATGCAAACAGGCTTCAGAACTTCAGATAAGGCCTTCCTTCAGATAAAGAAAAGAGGATGGAGAAGAGCAAACATCAACATTTGCTTCTAAAAACAGGCATGCTGCCTGTTACTCATTATTAAAGCAGTAAGTCTTAAGGAGTAATTAATACTGGAATCAGTAATCGGTCAGCTCTGTACTAAAGGCAAGGTCTTCAGCTGTTAGGTTAAAAAATGAGATGATAAACCTCCACAGATCCTTAAAGGCAGAGGTAATAATTTTAAGGTGTAAAAGCTCTGTGGAATTTGCTGTGCAATCTTATCCAAGAGGAAGAGTGCTCCAGACGTACTTGTTTCAAGGGGCTTTTCAGTGTTTCCCTCCACCATACCTATTACATATAAACGGATCACATATTTTAACTAGCTGATTAGAAGCTTAATGTCAGTCTCTCAAATGTGAAGGGTATTACAAACATAATCATTTGGGAGGTTAACAAGGCTCCAGTTGCAGGAATAATTAGAGCTATGGTATTGTACTCAACTGATAAATTGCTATGAATTTTTGCATTCACCTTGCTTATGCCAACTGTTTATAGCTTTGTAGTCATAAATCCAGTCATCTCTTTGAAAAAAATGGATCTTTTCTGCAAGTATGGTTTCACACTTGCTGGTTCAGTGTGCCCTGTTTTGAGTTGGCACTAGTACTGTCTTATCTGTGTGGTTAATCTGGTTAGATGAACCGTCTGACTGAAAAACAGCATTTTTTCACTGTTGTCACAAGAGACAGCAACAACTTGCATAAGGGCAGGATGATCAAAGTGGTTGGGATGCATCCTGATACTTGAGCATCACCATGTTTGTAGTGGAAGAGGCGGGGTTTTTCTGGCTGTGGTTGCCCTACATAAGGTATACTGAACAGCCTGGCCAGAGTCCTGGGAACCAGCCAGGCCCAGCACACCAAAAGGGAATGCTGCTGGAGCCCTAAATTTCAACATCAAAACTGTGAGATGGTCTTGACCCATGCTAGGGGAAGTCTTTACTCAGCTATGCAGTATTCAACCATCAACTCTGTAAGATGGGAACCAGTTTTGGCCCACTTTGACTTACACATTTAGTGAACAAGTACACGGAAATGCAGTTGAGAAGTGAACACCACTTCCCTGTAGGAAGTGGAGAGCAGCAGCAGCCATCTAGCTTGCTGAAGGGTGGTTCTTCTATTTTCAGAACTTGAAAGAAGTGAATGCTAAATTCCATAGCTACAGGCACATTCTTCTTTGGTAGGTAGTAATCAAAATCTAATGATTCAAGTGGTCAAAGCTTTTGAAAGTTCATGTGAAGTTTAAGATGATGGAAATTTATCTTCTTTTGGGAGGAGAGTGTTCTGCTGCTCTTCTAGAGGAAACTTTGAGACTAAGGAGCTCATCACATTTGCGTGAGCTTTTCATATGCACACTTCCAAATAGTGAAGCTTAGAAATAGCCTCTTGACAACAAGTTGGGAAATGCTGATTTAATTTAGAACAACAACAAAAAAAAATTGTCAATTTTGCAGTCTAAAACAGCAAGGAGTATCTGTGGAGTTTTTGCCAGGAAGGTATGTTGTCTTGTTTTGTGTTGGCCTAGAGCTTAGTGTTCACCTCCATGAAATGGCAAAAAGCTATCAATCTGTCTGCTTAAAGCCTGTTCCTTATTCAGACTGTTCCCACAGCCGACACTGTGTCAACACTGCTCAGTCGTAATTGCCAGTTCCAAAGTAGGCTGATCAATGGAAATGCTAAATAAAGCAGAAGAGCTCTTGCCTCAGTGGATGTGTAAAACCAGATTTGCCAGTAGGTGCGTGCCTCTGCGAACGCTAGCAGAAAGGTTAGCTGTTTGTTACCTTCCAGTCCGACATTGTGCCATACCCTCCTGGCTCCTTTGCTAGTGGGTTGTATTGAACTCTTTGAGTTTCTCAACTTCTCTAGTTGAAGCTGCTTTTTAAGAAATTAACAGCTGAAGGGTTTAGTTTTTCTGAAACTGAGAAACAGCAGAATCTATAGAAATAAGAGCTGTTGAACTAGCTTGGACTATGCCTATATGATTTTAGGTTTTTTTTTCCCCTGACATGTGAAGCATCAGGCTTATGGTTCTTGTTCGTACTGTTGATTCTGCCATTTTTGTCAGATATAAGACTTTGAGATGTGACTGCCAGTTGGGGATTAGAAACAAAACACCAGGCCATTGACATCCTGGTCTGTGAAAGCCTGAGGAAGTTCTTGGCATGCTTTAAATTTACTGCATTAGGTTTGCAGGCACAGCTCTTTCAGTGCTTTCTTACAAGGTGAATATCTTTTCCATGGCTGATAAGTAAAATGATGTCTGAACTCCCTCTGCTGGCTCTGTAAAAATAGCTTTCGTTAGCTGAAATAGTTGAGTAATGACTCTTACAAATATGCCTGTGTGAAATTCTGACTTAAGAACAGTTTAATGAATGGAAGAGGGATTTTCCTGAAAAATGGGTCAACAAATAGTTACCGAAAGCTAATCAGGTGTCTCAGATGCTATCTCCCGCTCTAATGGTAAACACTGGTGTTGTATATACCTTTGTAATTGTAGTCTGCTCTGTTTTTGTGTATCAACGATTGGATGGGACTATCCAAATTAAGATACCAAATACTTGTACATATAGTCATGCATATGAGCCCTATTTATGTAGGTATTACGTGCTATATGTGCATAAAGAGGTATAATACCTGTAAGCCCTCCACGGAGGAAGAGAACTTGTATCCTTCCATAAATTAACAGTGCTCTGTACATTTAGCTGCTTATTCTGAGACTCCTGGTTTCTTGCTATGTGAAGGGATATTGGATATAAAAATTCTAAGCCAGGATGGAATAAGTTCAGGCCTCAAACAAAATCTTGGTACAGATGCTATATCCATAATCGAACAGTTGCCTTTCTAAGTTAATAGACATCTTTACATACAAATGCAGTTAATTCTGTTGTTTTCTGATATTATTACTCTGTTATAGTACTTTTCTAATTATTTTTGGAGTTTGAAATTTAGGGATGGTTTTAAGAGTTTCAGAGGACTGAGAGAATAATATACCCTGTTACAGCAGTCAGTAACTGGTCTGAAGCTGGATAAGTGGAATATGAAGCCAAACTGTCTTCTTGGCCTTTGCTAGTTCAGGATATACCTGAACAAGAATCCCTGAGCCTTGTGATATTGAGATCCTGGCTTCTGGTTGCCAAGTCAAGGGATGTTTTCTGGCTTTTCATGCCTGCAAGGTACATTTCCTGGAAAGCGCTGTCTTTTGTCCAGACATTTGTTTGTATAATTCATGACTGTCACATATTATTGAAAGGGAAGACTGTTGTGCAGCCCTGATTTACGAATTCAGTGCAGCCAAAAGCTTTGTGGCTTCTCCTGTTAGGTTTCTCTTTAGGTAACCTGTGGCTGTCTGCAGATAGCTTTAGGCATTGTTGTACTGAGAGGGGACTGCTTGTCTGTATAAAAACAAGCAGTTGTGCAGGCATTCACAAATAGGTTAGAACAAGTTTTCCTCTCACAGAGGGTGTGTTCCCCCTACCAAATATCCTGTTCTTCCAGTTTTTTCCTTTGGGCATGCTATTGTGGATTAAGGTCTTGAAGTTTAGCCTTATGACATGGATATCCCCCACTTCACATCAGAATTTAGAGGTTTACTGTCATGCATAATAATTTTAGTATTAATGTCCAAAATTGTATTTTGATAATGTTTATGTTAGTTGACAAGTAAGCCAGCACTTGTGGACCTACTTAATATAGACCATAAAATTTAGCTTAGCAATGCCTGCCTTGAACCCTAATCTTGTCAAACAAGAACAGCTGAGGATTCTCAGTCCAGAGGGAAATGCTTCCATTTTCTAGGAAAGCCTAGTGTATTTTAGAAACCTCCAAGTTAACGAGTCAGAGATTCCTAATCTTAAAATAGCTTAAAATAATAAAGTAGCTTAAAATAGCTTGGGTTAGGCTTTCTTTGAGAATTTTGAACTGTGAGGCAGTTGTTTAAATACTTGAAAATACTTGCTAGGTGAAAAATATTTTTGACAGCTAATGGTTTATTTTAATAATTGCTCAACAACAAAGTAATGTTTTAGTAAGTACCTTTTTTTTTTCTTCCAGTTTTAAGGAAGAAGCTGTCTCAAAAGATGTCTAGTCGTAATTATGTGCGTAAAGCATTGTTCCTCAAACTAGACTGTTGTTTTGACAGACAGCTGTGTAACTGTCTAATATTGTTTGTTCATTCACACTTAGTTGGATTCTGGATTTTGACCATATATTGCTTGGTTACATTGCTGAGTTCTTATATTTAGGTAACTGCTTTAAACTTTGTTAAAATACCAATAAACTAAGAAACTGCTCCCCGTTCAAAAAATCCAACTACCACTTTCATGCTGTTTTGGTTAGAGGGAAGGATTTCTGTAGCAGGAGTATAGCACACTGAGAATCAACTCGCTGTTATTAGTCTAGAGAAAACTAATGGCTTCTGCTATCGAATCTGCAAGTGCAAAACATAAAACTACACATAATTGTTCAGTGTAAATCCATGTTTGTTCTGAAGGTGAACTGGAAGCACTCTGCATTGCTATACTCGTGAATGTTAAACAAATGAAGGATATTCAGAATTCTTTTGGTATAAATTTATGTCTTTCTTAAAGCACTCCTTTTTTCCAAGAAAGGAGGGAACAGATTAAAATCTTGTCAAATATTGGAATTGGAATCAAACTAAGGATTTAATTGAACATAGGTTAGAGACCATAGTAGAAATTGGTTGTCAACCTGCTTAACACAGTGTACAGACTGGAGTATGCACATTAATAACTTAATTGAGCCAAATTCATAACATAAGTTTGAAATGAGGTATATGGTTGTTTTTCAACGTGTAGGACTCAGAAGTTTCACTTTTTTAGCAGTTTTTGGTGCCTAGAGAGAACTTAGGAAGTCTGAAAGTGTGAAAACCAAGTCTGCTACTAGTTACTAGCAGACTTCACACTTGCAGCAGTTTTTTTTTCTTAAGTCTTGCCTACCTTGGGTAGGTTTTGGGAAATGCTACTGAAGTAATCTTTAATTATAAAGGTTATGAGATGGCTTCTTCTTGTGCTTCCCTTGACAACTGTAATAAGTCATTCTTAATGGGACTGAAATAATAAGCAACTCTTTGGAGAACAGTTCTAGCACAGCTGCTAGAAGAGAAAGTATGCTTTCTCTTCTCCATTAGAAACGGACACAGACTGCTACGAGTCCTTCAAGCTAAAGAGTCTATTGAAGGTGCTGAGAAACCAGGTGGTGCTATCCAGGGATAGAGGAGACTGCTTAGGAAACTAAAGCACTAGGAGGCAGAGGGGGAAACTTCCATGCATCTTCCTAAACTACCTCTAGAAAGTCTGAGTCCATTACTGTTGGAGTTTTGGTAGTTCGTGCCATCTTTTGTTTCACAATGCTGTCGCTTCTGTTTCCTGATACTCTGATGTTCTTCACAATTACTGCCCTCCAGTGGGGAAGCGGTAATTTCCTTGAGTCTTGCTAGCCTCAGGCTAGAGGAGGCTTCTGTTTTTACTCCTCTTTACCTTTTTGTTGCAGTAAGGGAAACTTTTGAGCTACAGGGGATAGATAAAAAACGTAATTACCTTTTGACTCATCAGGGCTGGTTTGTGAGCCCCTACGTGGCTCAGCACACCTCATGCTGAGCTGAGGTGTGCTACAGACATGTAATTGCAGTGGCCTTTTGAGAAAGTTTGTTGGAAACCATAAGCTGAACATAAAAATCTTGTATTATAAAAGAGTTTGTGTCTTCAGCAGTGGCCAGTTGGAGTTAGCCTAACATGCAACAGATTCAACAGTTCAGGAAGTTGTTTGAAGTTTATCACCTGAGTGGGGGAGCTGATACTGCCCTTCCCAGTTCCCTTTCTTCAAAGATACTGTATGCTGTTGCTAAAACAATGTGATTGCAGAAGTTGCGGAGTGTTACTATGTGCCACTGTAAAATAAACACTTGTGGGAAGTAGCATTATGTAGAAGGAACAAAATAGGTCTGATTTAGCTGAGTCAGAATAATGATCTGTAGACTGAATGGATTGGAGGGCTCTTGGCCCCGAGAGTGAGGTGCAGTTGGACTAATGACAGTAGGCTCCCAATTGAGGTGTAGTCTTTTGGAAGAAGGAATATTACCTGTATTGAATTAGCCACTAGGAAGTACTGCTGAGGATTCAAGCTGCCTTAGCAGGAGTCTGACATTGCACTATGTGCAGTCATGGTAGTTGTGCTCTAGGCATCTGAGTGCCTGATGGCTTACTTCTGATAGCCTTGTGCTTCTGTGGGGCAGAGAGTGAGGAAAACAAATACCTGATCCTCGGCACTGAATAGGTCTGGCTGGTTGCTCTGAAGTCTTTCAAGGCATGGACACAGAGGAATAAGCTTTGTGCCAAAACTAAATAGACACCTAGTTCACCTCCAAACTCGAATGCTTGCTGTTCAGACTGGAAGCACAACCATCCTCAAATTGCATTAGGGTCCACTGATACTACTGAAGAGTTATGACCTTTGGTTTATGGTAAAGTAGGGGAGAGATTTCCTTTACAGGGTAGAAAAGGATTTTTAAATACTGTCATGGAGCACAGCTTCATTTGCAATCTTTGCTGCAGTCACTGTTTCTAGCAAACTAATCATGCAACTGATGTCCTTGTGCTCTCAGAAACGTAAAGAGTACAGATCTTTACACCCGAAGACTTAAGAAATGAAGCTGCAGTTGTTAATCATGTATAGCCAGATTGTAAAGCAATTATTAAATAACCTACCAAAACTAAGAAATTAATTAAATTTACTAAACCTGCTTGAGCTGCGGTTTGATGGTCTGCTGAATTTGCTGTTACTGGCCTTAGCAGTAAATTTATGTATCATGTGATTTGTTTAGTGCTATGTCACTTTACTTGAAATAATAGAGGGAAGATGAACCTTTCCTTGAACGGAAATTAATGTTACCTTAAAAATGGCAGCAGCATAGTTCCATGATAAAGATGCTCCCAGCATTAGCTGGATGTGTGCTCTTTCAGTTGACACATCCACATTGCCTCTATGACTTCTACAAATAGATCAGCTGTTTTGGCATCTTGTGGGGAAAACTTCTGGGGAATCTGTTGTAGTAATTTGTTCAACCAGTGCAAACTCTCATAGGTCTAAATCTTCTAACTTTATCTTGTGGTTTTGGAAGGGGAAATGCTTTTTGGATTATTGCTTTCTGCACCAGGCATCTGTGAGTAGCCCACTGTTGGACTGTAGAGAAGTGAAATGCAATCACTACAATTGCAGCTAGTGGGAAGTGGAGACTTGAGAACATGCATGGCGTTTTCTGTCTCTTTGGATCAATCTGGGTGGACAGATTATGTTGTTGTCAAAAAAACCCTATCTGTAAAGATCATGGAAGTGCAGGGAGAAGGCAAGAGCAGTGGCAAAAGGATTAGTTAAGGAAGGGGTGCTAAAACTGATTGGAGTGCTGTGTGTCCTAGGAGAGATGGCCTTACAGCACACCCCAGAACAAAGTTGTCTTTCAGTGGCTGAGGTGATGTAAAAGAAGAGTAAAAAGGGCACATAAGAAGTTACTGTTCTGAGCCCTGGGTTTTCTGTGTGACTGTTGCGACAGCAGGCTTTTGCATAGTCTGCTACTTCGTTAGCGCAGTTGCCAATTAATGTAGGTGGCTTTTCCTGGTGCAAAAGGATAAGGGTGACAGGTGTATGCAGTGTTGTTAGTATCAAATAATGAGAGCTGCTTCAGGACCTCTGTGGGTGCAAGTCTTAAGCGTAGACACTATAGCACAGTCATACCTTCGGTGACCTGAAGATACAACAGACTTGCTGCTTCCTTTGTTAGATTTATGAAGTGCTATGGTGAGAATCTCAGCTTTGTGCATCCTGTCTACCGACAGTGCTTGCACACTCCCTGGCTATGCTGAAGAAACAAACTGTCATGTGAAGAATTTATTACTTTATATTAAATGGTGGACTAACGTTTGTCATGTAACTCATGCTGATGGCATGACATTTAATTCAGCATCGTTCTGTGGACAGGTACCAATAGCTATATCGCAGAAATGCTTGAATGTATGAAGATCAAAATAAAAAAAAATAAAATATATAGATAAAACCAAACCAAAACAAACAACAAGAAACAAACAAACAAACAACCCTGCATAAATGGGAAAGTTCTTTAAAAGGAGTACCTAAAAGAGCAGGACAGCGCAGACAGGACAGCATGAGAATTTAGCCTTTAAGTGGGTGTCAGATTTCAGAAAGATCAAAAAAGTATAGTCACACAGAAGGACCAGTTTTAAAACTGGAGATGTGCCTGAAGGATAAAACAGTATGTGGCCTCACTAAATGGTAAAACAGAGAAGACCATGAGGCTCAACTTACTGAAGATCCTTCTTAGACTGTACTAGAAATAGGAGGCCTCCTAGAATGGATTACTGAGATAAGCTCTCAAAATTTATCAAAAAGAGCTGAATTGATGATCAGCATAATCATATTGCAGAAAGTTGTAAGAGATCCCACGCCTGTGTTTCTTGAAAAGTCATAAAGCGGATTCTCAGATTCAAGTGTTGAGATTAAAAACCAACCAACCAAAACCAGCAAAACCCCTTGATCACCCTATTGCCACCACCAGTAGGAGCAGCAGACTGGTGCAGTAGGTCTGAAATAGCTACTCGAATGTAGACTAGTTAGGATATTTGAATTAAAAAGAAAGACCAACCAACAAAAAAACTTTGGCTCCTTATGAACAGAGGATGGCAAATGTAATTGCAGGTTTTGAAAGAGGTTTTTTTCAGGATTCCTTTGTCTTCAGTTTACTTGGAGTATCCAACCCTAACTGTTCTATGATTCTATGTCTGGTAGGCAGAGACAAATATGATGTGCAGGGGAAGCTACCATAGCTTTCAAATGACTTATTTTTCATGAAATAAGGCTTTTTAAAGATTCAAGGTTAAGAATAAACTGTATTCTTGTATTGCCAGAGGGCTTTCGAAGAATCTGAAGATGAAGGCTCTTAAACTGGTACATTACAAGACCAGAGGGAAGCTTCTTAACTTTGGCCACAAAAGGATGAAACAAATATGGAATTTAGCAGCATAGTGTGTACTTATTGAGGTAGCTGACTAGAACAGGGGGTTTTGTTTTACTTTTTAACATTCCAAACCATTGCTTGGCAGGGATGGTGATTCTGAGGATCATAAATAGAGGATTTACCACATAAATGTTACTACTTATATATTATGCATTTACAGTTCAATGAGTATATAGAATATTTCATAGTACCATTTCTACATAGTGGTAAGCAAGGTAGCAAAAACCTCTTACAACTTACTCTACTAAGTTAGTTTTACTGCCCTAATAGAAATGAGTCAGTCATTTGCAGAGCAGGTTTATGCAAGTACTTAGGCTTAATCTCATTAGGCATAAATATTTCCTAATAGTTTTAAGAATTTTTCTTGAGGTTTCCTGAGTACAAAAAGAATCGGATAGGGGTAGACTTCTGCCCTTTGCCTGAAGGCTTATAGCTCTAAACAGCTTTTGGCACCTCTTTGATATCAGGAAGTATAATTAACAGTCAGAAGCATACCACAGAATTACAAAATAGTTGAGGTTGGAAGGGACCAGCAGGGATCATCTAGTCCATGTTCTCAAGCATGCTCACCTAGAGCCTATTGCTCAGGATTATGTCCAGATGGCTCCAGGGAAGGAGACTGCACAACCCCTCTGGGCAGTCTATTCTAATGCTTAGTCACCCTCACAGTAAAGAAGTTCTTCCTTATGTTCACGTGTAACTTGCTGTGTTTTACTTGTATGCCCATCGCTTCCTGTCCTATTCCCTGGCACCACTGAGAAGAGTCTGGCCCCATCCTCTTGACATCCATCCTCATACACATTGATCAGACACGTGCGTGCACAGACACATATGCATGCACCTGAGCCTTCTCTGGGCTGAGGAGACCTGGCTCTCTCAGCCTTTCCTCATATCAGAGATGCTCCAGACCCTCAATCATTCTAGTAGCCCTTTGCTATACTTGCTTCAGGACCTACATGTCCCTCTTGTACTGAGGAGCCCAGAACCAGGCACAGTACTCCGGGCGAGGCCTCACCAGAGTGAGGGAGTAGTAGAAAGGAGGATTACGTTCCTGGACCTGCTGGCAGTGCTCTTTGTAATGCAGCCTGTAGCTGGCTCATGGACAACCTATTGTCCATCAGTACCCCCAGGTCCTTGTCCACAGAGCTATTTCCCAGCAGGTCAGCCCCTAGCCTGTAATGGTATGTGGGGTTATTCCTTTGCAGGTGCAGGGCACTGCACTTGCCTTTGCTGGGTTTCAAAATGTTCCTCTCTGTCCATCTCTCCAGCCTGCCTAGACTCTTCTGAATGATATCACAGCGCCGTAGGGTGTCAGGCACTCCTCCCAGTTTTATTACTGATCTGCTTAAATGGATATTAATATCAAAGAATACTTCCTGAAAGAGAAGGTTGGGGGTCTGTTCAACTTGGGATGATATGGTAAATGCTGGTAACTTGAACGTGTTTTAATTTAAATGGGTGCAACATGTTCTTAAACAAGGTTTTTGGTGTTAAAGAGTTCCTGAAGTTGACTTGGAGCTTCAGAAGAAAAAAAAAAATCCACTAGTCTACTTAGTGTCTGATGACATGGGGAGGGAAGAAACTCATTGCTCAGACTGCCTAGAGCAATTTCAGTGGCATGCTTGGTATTGTGGGAATTGGAAGTAAAAATAGAAATAACATATGAAACGTGTGTTTAGTTAAAAAGGCATCGGAAGCAGAGCTAAGGAGAAGCAGCAAAACTTAGAGGCTTTGTGAAAAAAGGTAGAAGATTTCTCAAAACAAGTAGCATACCTGTGGGAATAACTGTTATGAGGAAATCAGCTACTGTTTTGCTCTGAGTCAGTAATTATCTTCAGAACTGACCAGCTGTATGCATTGCTTACAGGCATGCACTAGGCTTGAAAAGGTACAAGTGAGTGAAATCCAGAAATCCATTTTGCAGCTCTGTTGGATGGAATTTGGTACCATGTCACTTTCCCTTTATTTGAAACTTAGCTTCATATAATGATGTCATTATGCCTCATTTAACACATGCCTTTTCAGCTTTTGTGACTAGAATGTATCTTGTTATTTGGGAATGCAAGTAAATTCTGTTGTAATCCTATGATGTATAATTTTATTAATAAGTAGGATGCCATGCTGCCATCTCTTCATTAAAAAAATTATCTTCTTTTATTATAATTTTGACAATGTTTTTGATAAATATTGATGAGAAAAGTGTGGTAAGTTGTTCCTGAACTTGTTAATGTGCATATTTGTCAGTGGTTGACTTTACTGCACACACACACAAAAGTATCTACTTTTGGGGTTATATATTAAGTTACTAATAAGACAGACATGTTAATAGAATTTGCTTTACAGCATAATTATTCCAGATATTTTTAGCTTGAATTGTGCAGGATTAAGAGACTATGAATCCTCAGTCATCTTATTTAGGACTCAATGCATCTGAAGTAAAGGAAAATATTGATGGGTTTTGGGCAAATGGTGCTCTGCTGGTGGTTTGTTGTTTATTTGTTTGTTTATGTTTAGTTTTTTTTCCCTTGCATTTGATGTCTCAGCCTTGCCTTCAGCCGTCAGCTGCCCTGGTCCAAATTTTGGCACCTCTACTCAAGTTACTTGAGGAAGCTGACACACAGAGTTGGATGCATCTTAGATACTTGAACACACTAGATACAGTACTGAATGGGACAGAGTCATGTCTAGAGGTTAAATCCTTTTTTCTCTGGGATTATAGTCTTAACCTGGAATTAAATAGTATTATAAGCAGGCCTGTCAAGTTTGGCTTCTTAGTTTTAGTTTACGATGTCATTGCAGAGCAAAAAGTAGATGAGCCTAGTAAAGGAAGTGCTAAAAAGGAAGCTTCAGGGCCTGCAGGTGGTGAAGGGAAAAGCTATCTGAGTGTTGGTCAGACCTGTGAACTGCACGAAGACCCTTCAAGACATTGCTCTGTTAATGGATACCTGAAATGAGTAACTCCTGCTTCTGGTAAAGTTTTTAGTAGTTAAAAACTCAGCTCTTCTGCATGGATTTGTGTCTTGAAGTGTCTGGCTTCTTGTGGACAGCTCGGCATTGTAATATGAAATAGGAGAATGTGAAAGCCTAGTATTTTAAATATAGGGGATGCTTGACTCCTTCTGTAATGACGATTGCACTGTTTTTTTTATTCTCGAGGGCTTTCTAGTATGTCTCAAAGTCTGATGTTCCTTGAAAGCATATACAGATTTTTCTGACGCCCTACTTGTTGGATCAATCTCTAGTATCTATTTTTAGTTCTGTTATATTCAAGTTAAAATACCTTAAATTCAGAAAGCTAATGGTTAGTTTAAGCTTTTGATTAAAGTAGTTTTTCTACTCAGACTATTCTGTACTGTATTTTTTGGATCTTGTTTCTTAAACCAGTTGTCACTTAGTCAGAGTTGACTGGCTTGTGAGTGTGGAAGGGCCATGACTTGGACAAGGCAGGGCAGTACAGGCCTGTGTGGTTGGTTGATGGTATAAAACAAGGTCTGCTTGCTTGCCAGGCTTCTTGCAGAGGCTGTGAGCAAGCTGCTTCAAAAGAGAAGTTCATGTTCTTCCTGCCCTAATAACTCACCTTCCAGAGTTAAAATTTTCCCTTGCTGCTGCCAAGGTAGGAGGGAAGTGATGTGGGAATCCTTTGCATGAGCGTTGCTAATTTAAACCACCCAGTTGACTTCAGCCTACGGCAGTCCTAATTTGTTAGCCATCATTTCATAAAGAAATAATTTGGAGTCTTGAAGCAAAGAAATCATTGGATGAAACTGCTGCTACCCAAGTGTCAATCACAGTAGGCAGCAACAATCCTTTAGATTAAGTGGGATAAATACCAGTGTTTGCAGGCACTGCAGAGTCTAGGAACAGCAGCCAGTTTTTATTTCAGTTAGGCAAGTACATCTGGCTCTCAGGAGATTAAGCTTCAGAATGAAGTCAGATTTCTCTTTGAAAACTCAGTAACCTGTCACCTTTGATGAATGTACTGTTTATAACACAGGAGCTGTAATAAGGGTAACTTGTAACAAGCAGCATGGCACTGAAATGATTTAACTCCTGTTCAGTTAGGTGCATTTAACATAGGGGATGGTGACCTGTAAATGCATGTGGTTTTGTCTGAACTTTTTGGGGGGTTTTAGCATTCATTCATACTTCTTGTGAAACAGCTGAGGAGTTTCTGTAGTATTTCAAGTAGGTTTGAGGGTCTCTCTTTTAAAGTCAGGAAACTGACCCTCTAGAGCAGAAGACCTCAGACTCAGTGTGATTTTCATGTCACTTTCCTCAGTTATAGGTACTTTCCAAAATAATATTACAGATAACTTCCTTCTGTCCCCACAAGAAAACGTGATTTTATGGCTTGAAGCAGTGGAACGTAGAGTGCTGTGGATTTTGAACTAAAATGTACAAAGGCATATTTTTCAGTGTCTTGAAAGCTGTTTTGAAACAGGTTAAAATAGCATAGCAGCTGAAACATATGGGGAGAGTTTTTATCACTGCAGCCTCTTGGTATGCAGATCTGTCTAGTCTTCATTGAACTAATTAGATTAAACGAAGGCTTTCCTGAGATAATCACTTTGCAAGCCTTTTCCTATATTGCAGCAACCAGCTTTAGTGTGTTGTTGAAGGTCAAATGCTAGTACAGCTAATACTTAATATCTGAATGCGTAGTATTCAAGCAGATGTATAAATTAAATTGAATGACACAGGATGTATGATAGCTGGAGCTTTGGCTCTTGATGTCTGAGTTTGCTCAAGTCTTTTAAGATTTAATTTTCTTAATATTAAAACACATTTCCCATAGGTTGGTGAAGCAAGTATTAAGTGCAAGTTCAGTAACAGGAAAGGCTTGGTTAGGGGTCTAAGGTATGCTAGGTTCTGTGTATCTGGGCAGTAGTAATTATGCAACACTTGAGCTTTGCTGTTCACATTTGATTGTCAGTGCATGGCCACTGCAAACTGTCACTTCAAGGTAGCCTTAATTTTTAATGAATGTAGAATGCAGAGTATAGCTTTCTTTCAAATAGAAGGAATTACTAAATATTAAAATGCTAATTGTGAAATAATTTCAGCTATGAAGGACTACTTCTGGAGTCCTTTTTGATGCATATTTAATGTTCAGGGCTGCTGTTTGGTGCAGGGGATTAACATGGGTTTATATGTTGAGTGTTGTTTTAAGAACACTTTAAGAAACATGTTACGGCTGCCTCTGACTTGGTCAACATAGTATGTTCTGGTGGCATTAAGAGAATTGTACTCTGTAGTCTCTTCATACTTTAGTAAATATCTCTATATGTAGACTTGTGTTTAGAGCTTGTCCTTTTTCCAGGCCAACTGCAGAGGTTCACGAGGCTGTCAGACTTATGACACTGGCAAAACTATCCAACCTCTATTTCATGGGTTACGGTTTTGAATTATTGTCTTTAGTAACAAAGCATATTCACTTAGCAATAAATATTAATATGATTTGTATAAGGAATTTAAGATGCAGTATTCTTCATGGGCAGCCACAATGACATGATGTGTCAGTGAAGCTATTACAGTCATAGAGCAGCGGGGTCTTTTCAGAGAGAATTCGCAAGTATGGGAATCCTGTCTATGAGAGTGTATGCTGCTACTGTAAGGTGCCTCTGCACTACAGGATTTTTAGCCATTTGAGTGTGACAGAAAATAGCTTTAAAGTTGTTCCTAGTCTCAGTGATACGCAAACAAAGGACTACCCAAAACTTCATTGCCTAATGTAAGACAGACTTTTCTTAATCGTTTCATGTGCAGGTTTTTTAATCTGGATGCTAAAACATAAATTCAACTAAATTAAACTTTAAACTAGAACTTCAGCAATGGTGTATAAGTGACTTGCAGTTTGATAACTGTCTCTTGAATTTAAAAGTTTGAGATATTAGCAGATTGGAAGTTTGAGTTGTCGCTTTTAGCTGTATTGCTTCAGAGCTCATGTTACTCAGATGATGTATCTCAAATGACTCATGTAAGAATTGAGTTGAGATCTGGAACACTGATCAAAACAAGTAAAAATATTCCAGTAGTTGAAGAGATAAATATTATTAGATGATCTATGTAGCTTAAAATATGCTTTCCCCGGAAGTGTTCAATAAACATGTAGGTAAGGTCCTTAGTGACATGGTTTAGTGGTGGACTTGACAGCCCTGGGGTAGCGGTTGGACTTGATGATCTTGCAGATCTTTTCCAGCCTAAACGATTCTATGATTCTTTCATGATACTTTAATTTCACTGTTTATAGTTGCATTATGCATCACCACTTTGTTACAGCAAGTTCCAACAGCCCACTTTTGTAACAGGAAACGAATGCATGTTGCAAGATTTGACATTTAAACTGCATTAAGGGTATTTCTCAAAGAAAATTGTAGCAAGGTTTCTCTTTAGGAATCAGGAAAGAAATGATGTTAAGGTAAGTTTATTCTGTACCACATGTGCTGAGAGGCTTTTGTACTGTCCATTGCAATGCCTGGTAAAAAATGAGCTACTGGAGCAGATTCTTTCTGGTCTGATTTGGTGTAACAATTGCTAATGTTTAACCAAGTTTTCATAATATGGAGCAAATCTTCTCTTGCTCATTATTCAGAATTTGAAGTGCCTTCACACTGTTTCTATTTTCCACAGCTATTTCTTGACTGTGATGAATGAGACAAAATAGTCTGTAACACTAGTAGACCTGATCTGCAGAACCATGCTGTTTCTGTAGTGTTAATGTAAACTTACTTTGCTTTTGTGTGAGCCCTAAGGGCATGTTGGTATGTTAAGATGCCACTGAGGTACTTCAGAACATTTGAGAACCCCTTTCAGGATAAATTGTTAGTAATAGCTCATTACTGGAGTATTGTGTCTTAACAAAAATGGGTCTACATGTATAGAGATGATGGAACTCAATATAGAGATGATAGGGCACAGCATGAGCTATGACTGAGCAATGTTATTGCTCTTAAAATTACTTTGCACATGACAACAAGTCTTGCCCTGGCTCCTCAATATTCAGTTTCAAAGCTTTTCAGTGCCAGGTAAGAAGTGACTAGAGCTGTAGCTCTTCCTAATCTTACCTCTGTACTTGGTGTATTTGGGCCTAAAGTGCAGGGGTTCTGCTAGAGGCTTAAGCAGAGCTTTTCTTAATTAAAAATGGATCAAGTTTGATGTAATTAGTTGCAGGGCATTGTCCTTGGTCTGTTTTGCCTAATTAGCAGCTGCAGCATCTTCTCGATAGTTACACAAACTCATTTGCCTCTTCTGCTTCTTGTTACACTGTCATAGCTATGATCAGATGCCAGTTTAGAAATTCTGCTGGGCTACTAGTTGGCCAACAGCATTCAGCTTTCAGGCATTAGATGAAAACATGTTTTAGCCTTGAAGAGAATTAATTTGCGTGAATTTCTTCACTTACAAGACACTCTAGCAGAACATAGTATAGTCAGATGAAGAATGTGTGTTAATCCAAACTGCATTTTAGCATGTCATTGACCATTGTCATGGATTCTTCAACTGTTGAATTATTTTTTTGCAAATAACAGTAAACAATGAAGATTTAAGTTTTAAATTAGGTACCTTGATGATGATATAGCGTGTTGAAGTTTTATGCATTGAAGTATTGACTGCTTTATTATGGGCTTTTTGTTTCTTTCCAGAAGAGAGCTATAGACAGTTTTTCTCAGGTCCTTCTAGTGATAGGAAGAGTGGTTGTAGCTCTGCTGGAGGTAGGACTGTCACTTGTGGTCGGGTGACATCACTTCAGGGTCTTTCAGCATTAGTGATTGTCTTCAATGCAAATGCAGTACTGTGGCATGGTGCATAAAATGGTATATTTGCTATAGCTGAAGCTTGTTGTTTCCAGAGCAGAGAACAGAGACTTTCCTGGAAAACATACCTTAAATTTCTAGTAATTAGGTGCTTATAGCTGGACCTCAGTATAAACACAGTGGTCCAGCTGAACCAGTCCTCTAACCTGGTAGGGCGATAGCAAGAAATCTTTTCTTTGCTATTTGACTCTTTACCTTCATAAAGCAGTGCTGCAGTCAGTGGTAACTGTTTGCCTTATCTAAGCATATGACACCTGAGGGTCTTGTTGACGTGGAAGTGTCCAAATTACTGTTCATCTGAGCCTGGCAGTCATAATGTTTTATGGGGGAATATATTGTTACTTGTGCTCACTGTACCCATTATGTCGCTAAAGGTGGCGTACATGATCAGGCTTGTCTTTTGCGCACAACAGATGTTTATACAGGCATGAATTGCTTGTGCTTTCACTGTTCTGTTGTGTAGATATATGGGTATCTGCGAGATGTGTCAGCCAAGTGGGAATTAAATAGAGTGTGCCTGTGTAGGCCAAGAATCCTGTGGGTAGTTGTTAATTTCTCAGCTGCAGTGCTCTGTTAATCGGACAGAAGAGCTGCTCTTAATCTCTTTATCCCTTCTGTAGGAAGGTGGTGGTGTGCAATTTTCCTCTCTGTTCAAAGAATTAAATGCAGATACTGTGTGAGGTTTGACTTGTGATGAAATAGGCTGGAGTGGTGCTAAAACTGTTCGGACATGAAAATACAGTGAGACTGCTTGGAGGTATACTCCTGCTTACACTGCATGGGCTAACTTAGTGTTGAAACTGTTTTCCTTGAGGTTTGTACAAATGAGTTTGTGGGAACACAAAAAGGCTTGTTCATCCCAAACTCTGAGGTGAAAGCTTTGTTGAGAAGTCTGGATTTTTAAGTTGAGTGTGTTCTTTACCCTATGTGACGTCGGTGGTGGATGCTCCAAACTCTGTTTCTGTGGAATCATATTTACTTCCAGGTGTTTTTAAAGGTTTCCTTTTGTTACAGATCTTTAGTTTATCATCAAGCAAAATGTAAAACAGAAAGGCAACAGCTGTTCTAATAACTTCATGATTTCAGAAAGTGGGAAACATCCATTTTATGCCTCGTCACTCTTCCTAGCTGAATGCTAACTAAAAATATTATAGGAAATATGAAGAAATTGTCCTTAGGCAGCAGTTTGTTCTGTAACTTCAATGTGAAGAGGAGGGTTGTGTTACAATGTATTTCAGAATAGCTGTGCTGTAACTAAATGTATATTTATTCTTTCCCTAGACTGTACATGCCATTTGGCTTGGGGAACAGAATGCGCCATGGGACAGCCTCAAAGATCTCTCTCCAGACGGGGTCTCTTACTTGGGTGATGTGTCTGCTCTCCTGACTTGTCTTCATACCCAAAGGATTTATTTTCCTTTTGGAAATATTTTAAGTTGAAATCTTACTCCTTACTGGCAACTGTCTGCACTAAAGACTGTATGCATCATGGGCGATATGGCAAACAACTCGGTTGCATATAGTGGCGTAAAAAACGCTGTAAAAGAAGCTAATCATGGAGATTTTGGAGTTACTCTTGCAGAGCTCCGTTCTCTCATGGAACTTCGAGCTGCAGATGCACTGCATAAAATACAGGAATGCTATGGAGATGTACATGGCATCTGTGCAAAATTGAAAACTTCACCAAATGAAGGTAAGTCAATTTTAATACTTACTGAGGAAACTCCATTTAGGAAAAACCTCAGTTAAACAAACTAATTAATTCTTTAATATAGCAAAGTTTATAATAAAATACCGCTTGTTACTCAAGGCAGAGAGGTATTCAATGGTAATAAGCAAGCAAGAGTTTTTTCAGTTAGTCTGATCTGCAGCTGAGATGTAGGATTAGCAATGAAGTTCCACTTTGGAATAAAGTTCATTGATGTAGGCATCCCCATATGAAATATAAATGCAACACAGCAATGTTTAACTTGCTGTGAAAGTGTAAGTTTTATGAATAGCTCATATGACCTGTATGTAGTTCACAGTTAGCACCATGCTGTCGTAGAACACAGATTTTAATAGTCTAGTGCAGGGCTTATTAATGCTTCTGTGTTGCTACCTAGTTTTTGCATTCCCTAATGCAACAATTTTTAAAACTGATGACATCTCTTTTCTGTTTGTACTACATTGGATTCTTGATAACATTTTCTAGTTTTTGTATCTATAGTATTCTTTTAGATTTCATTTGATCTATGCAAAATATTGATACAACTTCAGGCACTGAGATACTGTCACTATTACTAGAGGGTTTGCAAAGTGATCACAAACTCCATTTGTCTAGAAATAAGTATCTCTGAGGAAGTCTTTGCCATATTAGACTTGATAGCATTCTGTGAAGTATGGCTACCTGATGCCTTTGCTTCTACACAGTTATTATTCCAAGATATATGTAGAGAAGGAAATAAACCTATCAAGTCTCCTTCCTGAGAGCTTTATAGAAGTTTAAGATGTTGCCCTCTCTCACTACTGTCTTCTAGTGTAAATGAAGACTTTGATCTTACATTTGTGAAAGATGCAAGTCCTATTGCTTAAAATATCTAAACAGTAGTAGCCTGTACAAATGTTCTTAATGTTTCTTAATCTAATAGTAACTCAGTGTGAACTCCTGCTGTTGGTAGTGAGTGAGAAGTACCAAAATCAGGATTTGGGTAAATTATGATATCTCAGCATTTAAGGTCTCACATAGCTTTTAACCAGTGTAGTGTTGGTGGTAGTAAAGTACCTGCTGTTGTAGTCCTGGAGAGCTGCTGCTTTCTGTTCTTCAGAAATGCTAGGGGAAAGCATTTGGAAGGGTTTGTCTCCTTGGATCAAGAACAGCCTACTAATCAGGTATCTCTGGGTACATCTGCATTAGCATGTTTTGGTTTGATCTGCATTTGAAGCCAGACTCCAGTAACTATTTCAGTACGTGAACTGGGTTCCTCTTACCAAAATGAAAATAGCTAGCTCTCATGCCTGACCTGCCAGTGAATGAGAGTAGAACAGTTCCATGCTGAAGAAGTTTGTAAAATGTGAGGTGTGCAGATGTCTTCCTTGATATCAGCAGACTTGTGAAATCTAGTGCATGTGAAGAACAGTTGCATACAAGCAGTGTAGCACTTCTTAGTTAGGGGCAGCAATCTAATCTCTCTTTACCCTATTAACCTGTTGCATAGCTTTGAAAGTTTCTCAGTGAAGAGGGTCGACAGTTTTTATAGTTGGGAACTGAGAGAGTTGAATCCTGTTTTACAGTCATCTGCAAGGCTTATGGCCCATTATTACTGAATGATACCTGGGTGTACTGCTGTAGACCGCAATGATGCACTAAGCACGAAATACCTAGCATATGGCAGGATTCACTTTATATAATGTAGCATAATGTAACAAGCAGGTTAAAACATGGGAAAGTGAGCATCTGCTGACATCTACTAAAACTAGAAAGGGTTAGATGCCCTTTCCTGCAGATTGATTTTGCTGTACCGAGGACTGGGTGATCAAGGCCTTTCCCTTTCAAAAAGATTTGACATTTAGTTCTATTGTACTGCAATCAGTTAAATACAATCGCTAACTTGATAAAAGAGTGCCATCATTTTTTTGAAGAGCAGCTCATATGTGCAGCAGGACCTCAACAGTTGAATGTGATAATTAGCTCAGAAAAGGTTAAGTAAGATAAGTTAGAGCAGTGTCCTCTATAAAGGTGTCATTTTGACTCTAAATCACTACATGAAACTTTAAAGAACCAGCCTCTCTGTAAAGCAAGCTGCTATAAATTTCTTGGAGGTAGTACAGGAGAACTCTCATGAAAGCAGAACTAGCTCTCTTCTTTTGTCATGTTCAAGTTTTAAGTGTAGAAATTGAGACATTGTAATGAAGAAAAACTAGGCAAGATTTATGCAGAAAACTGTTAACAGTAGTTGTAGCTCTCTAAAATCTCGTGGGTATACCTGCAAGACCCTATGACACTTCCTCTGATTCAGAAGGGTTTTTTTTTTTGTTGTATGAAAGGCTGACCTATGTAATTATCAGTGATTCATAGTGAAAGTACAGGTAGTGCTAAAATGGTACAGTGGATGAGTTCAGCTTGTATAATTACTTGAATTAATTGCTTTGGAGTTACTGAAAAATACAAGTCAATGTCTATTTTCAGGCAAAATGTGCATCAGACCTGCCTGGTTTGAAATGAGAAATGAAATCTGTCCTTTACCTTTTAGTATTTCTAAAACAGACACTGAGCAGACTTAGCTGCTTAGTATTTCATGTTTACTATGTCTTTATATGTGTGCAAATGTGAATAAATGAATGTCTGACATCTGTAGTAGGAAAAGTCTTTGTGTTCTGGAGAGATGGGCCACCATCAGTATTTCCACAGGTCAACATAAGTTTGGTTTTCTAGTAACTTATTATTTCTAGATTTCTAATAAGATTTGCATATGAAGCTTTACCTATTCACTTGCCCAATATTTTTAAACTTAATACCAAATAACATAAATTATCCCAATTCAGACACATAACGAACAATATAATGACAGTAATGTCAGCCTCAGGACTATAAATGATGAACTATGAAATTGCCAGCTGTGTGGTAAATATATCATGTTTGGTAATGGTGCATGGTGTATTAGGGAGAATGCTAAAAATAAAAAAGCTTCTTGTCTTTGCTGGGCTTATTTACTAATCTTCACTAAGTGGTTCTTGACAGTAGCTTAGCTTTTTATATATACATAATAATAATATATATACATATGAATACCATTGCTGTACACTTCCGGTATTGCATCCTTTCACAGGATGCACCCTGTGAAAGGAAGAAGAAAGTGGTGCTGCTGACGTTATGTAAATAATTTTCGAAACTTTGCCATTCTAAAAGGAAAGGAGAAATGGTATCTGTTGCAAAATAGCAATATGGTCCAGCATTTTGGATTGGCCAAGCTTTTCTGAGTTTCTCTAGATCCTCTTGTGTACCTTGAGTTTTAAAAATGGTCTTGCAGCACTTTGAGTTGAGTGTAAGTAAGCACCTCAAAGCTTAAACTTCAAGAAGTACAGTCTTAGGATAACAAGTAAAATTACTCCTTTGTATTAAACCTCCAAAGCCATGAATTCAAGGTAAATCTAAGAGTGTTAGAATAATTTATTATCTACACTAAGTATGTTTAATTTCACTTCTGAAAAGATCTGCACGTAATATTTTGCCTTTGAGTTAAGTGATTTCATAGCAATTGTTAGCATTTAAAACTGAGCTTTGCAGTTCAGTATCTTGAAATAACATCTGGCAGTTCTAGGAAATGCCTGTTAGAGGTGTTAAATACCCCACTTAGGAAAGGCAGTTGCAATGATCAGTGTTCTTATTGGTTACCTAGCATGTTTGCAGTGCCTTTATCAGCAGATGGGTTAACTACTAAAAAACTGCTACTATGAAAACTGCTGTCTTTAAGAAGGTGCTTATCGTAACCTTGGAGGCAATAGGGTTGAAGCATCCAGACCTTTGCTCTGAACATGGCTGGATGTTTGGCCATTTTGCTTTGAAAAATGAGCTATTGGCTTAAATTCTGAATGGTGGTTTAGGCAGCAGGAAAATGTTGAAGGAATTAACAGGAAGTATACCTATAGAAGGTCTTGAGTGCATGCCCTTGCACTGAATATACTTTGTATTTCTTTATTTTTAAGGACTCTGCTAATTCTTGAAGCCTGCTGTGCCTTTTAGTGAAGGCCACTCACTCACTCTTGCCTGCTAGTGTACCTTAAAGGTGGTACAAGAGTTGAGATGGAAGAGAGGACTCAAATATGCCACATAAGAAATATGCCACATAAGAAACAAGATGGGTATAAAACTGAGGTGACAGACCCTGCACAGTGCTAAATGTGGGCTGTCTCTGTGTGAGAGAAGATAGAAAGTGAAGCTTCAGAAGAGCGAACAATTGCTGTCCTGGCAGAAGCAGCATCATTAAGTGGCTGCTTCTCTCCACATGATGCCTGGAGAGCTTCACCAGCTCATAGTTAACAGAATTTTCTGTAATAATTAAATAATACTGATTTATAATATTTATGGTATTTTTATTAATTACAATAAATATTTCATTATAAATGCTACATTAATTGTAGGATCCTAGGATGTTATCTCTGAATACAGAATCCTTGCAGTGGGAACCAGCACTGACTTCACAGTCTGTGGTCTTGCTAAAGCTGCATGGTGGTACTCAGTCTCAATAGTAGTAACTCTGCTAATGATCTTGTCTTGCAAACTTGTGTACTTGCTACAAAGGTATGTCTGTTACTATTATCTTGTTGCTTTGTCGTAGTAAGTGCAAGTAGGTGGACTATCAATTTACTTTATATTGGCAAAGTGTGAATTATAAAATCTACCTGGTTTTCTATAGTGGCTCTGATTTAAGGATAATACTGGTATGGCTTTTCAGCATTGCTGCTGAGTTACAGAGTGGGACTTCATAAATGGGAAACCTCAGTCACTTCTAATGTGAGGGTGAAATGCAAGTAAATGTCACTAACTTTGTCTTGTTATTGAATAGGTTTAAGTGGAAATCCAGCAGATATAGAAAGGAGAGAAGCAGTTTTTGGGAAGAACTTTATACCTCCTAAAAAGCCAAAAACATTTCTTCAGTTAGTATGGGAAGCACTACAAGACGTTACACTAATTATATTAGAAATTGCAGCTGTAGTATCCTTGGGCCTTTCTTTTTACCAGCC